>ONZH01022562.1:0-17109 GCA_900303285.1 Rhinella marina | reverse complement strand
TTTCAACAGTCCTCTACCACGTGTCCCTGTAAGTTGAGACATGAAGCTAGGGAGTGTAGCTCTGCGGCGTTCCCCTGCTCCCTCATCAGCAGGTACTGTCTCACCCTGCCCAGGACCACGGCATCTGCCCCCTGCAGTAATTGAATGCCCACGCCCTCGTCCTCGACCCTTAGCCCTGGGGTTCAACATTTTCTGTATATAAGTGTATTATATAAAAAATAAAAAATAAATGGGCCTGCTGTACTGAAACCCACAAACTTGTTCAGTCTGGTTTATTAAGTGACGTACAGAAAGTGTCACCTGGACAGAAAAATACGGATTGGAGTGAGTGTACTAACTGTGACACACAGAATAGTTCGCACGCAGGTGTGTGAAGTGCCTAAAACAACAAAAAAACTATTTTTTTTATATATTTTTTTTTGTACTTTTGTTTTTTTTGGAACGTGACGTGAGAAACTATCGTAGAGCTAACTGACACCCTACTGACGGTGGGCTATTTTGACTGCGACCCAGACAAATGTCGCACAGAGATTTTGGGATCAAGCTATATACGTGACAGGCAGCAAAAGACTTGGTTTGTAATTAAGTGACGTACAGAAAGTGTCACCTGGACAGAAAAATGGATTAGAGTGAGTGTTTTGAACTGTGGACACACAGAAATGGTTCCACGCAGCTGTGTGAAATGGATTTGTATCACTGAGCTAAAACAACTAAAAAACTATTTTTTTTATATATTTTTTTTGAGTTTTGTTTTTTTGGGAACGTGACGTGCAGAAACTATCGTAGAGCTAACTGACACCCTACTGATGGTGGCTATTTAGACTGCGACCCAGACAAATGTCGCACAGAGATTTTTGGGATCAAGCTATATACGTGACAGGCAGCAAAAGACTTGGTTGTACAGAAAGTGTCACCTGGACAGAAAATACGGATTGTAGTGAGTGTACTGAACTGTGACAGACAGAATGGTTCCACACTGCTGTGTGAAATGGATTTGTATCACTGAGATATAACATTAAAAAAAAGGGGTTATATATGGCGATAGCTGTACTACTAGTGCCAGCCAGCCAGCCAAGCCAGGAGACAAAAAAAATGTATTTTAGCCCTTAGAAGGGCTGTTGGGTTCTTTGTGGGTGATTCCTGCCTAACAGAGAACTAAATGCAGGCCCTAACACTCTCCCTGAAACGCAGCAGCTCTATCCCTAAAGACATCCAGACAGCATCTGAGCCGAGCACCGCGGCCAGTCACTAGTATATTCCAGGGTCACCTGATCAGGTCAGCCAACCCCTGCTATCGACATGTAAGGGCCCCACGTGATGCTGGGTGTACCGCAGAGTCTCCTGGCTTGTGATTGGCTGAGTTTATAGGCGCCAAAAAAGCACAATGCGGAAGTTGCCATTTCCTCGAGCATGGCGAGATACTCGTCCGAGCAGCGAGCACTTACGAGTACCCTAAATACATCGAACGAGCACCAAGCTCGGACGAGTATGCTCGCTCATCTCTAGTTAACACAATTTCATTTAATACAGAATGGTGTAACTAGAACATTTTCTAAATCGCTTCATTTACAAAATACACCTACATTCACCTGAAAAAAAGCTGAGCTGTAAAGTCATGGCCATTAGAGGTCTCACTTCCATCTAACTTACAGTCTACTGCCTTTTGTCAGGCAAGATCCGTCCTTAGTAACAAAGACACCAGAAGACGGTTCACAGGACGTTTGTCATGTCAGAGCTAGCTGAGATCCTGATCCTGATAAAAGAACTGCTTCTGCACAGCATTCAAACATTATAGGCCCCTCCTCTCCTTTAACAGAAGGGAGACACCCTCTGCTTCTGAGTGAAAATGCATCTAGCTGTGCATCTAAAGAGGGGGATAAAATGTCTGAAAGAAACATTAGGGAAGCCCAAAAAAGACCTGTTCCTTCACAGTTCTTACTGCACAAAGAAGCACAGCCATTATGCAAACCTTTTTTTAACTCAGGTATGTTTTAATGTCTGTCAATAGCAAAAGTTTTAATCATCAAAGCAGATCAAGACAACCCTCAACAAATGGACTGGGCTGAAAATAGACCTATTTTTGGATAAATTAGTAGAGGAACCAGCCCTTTACACCTGGGAAAAAAGGCCAAAATGCAACAAAACACATGGGTATCACTATAACAAGAATCATAAAATTTTGTCTGAATAGAAAAAGGTTGAAATTCTGCAGAGCTTGCTATTCTGATGGTTCTTAGTAGTCAAAGCACACCAGATGTATCAGCAATTTAATATTTCTGTAGACTCTATGTTGAAGTGTTTTACCTGGATCAGTGGAAACTTGTTGTAATGTAAAATAACTGCAAATACCGCAGATGTGCCAGACCGCTCATGTGTTGAATATTCCCATGTAATTTACATCTATATGTAGTTTATTGTACAACTGAACACCTCCTAATCCACTTCTACGTACTATGCCAATGCAAAACTCGACCATGTGCCTGTAAGAAAATCTATAAATTTATAAGGTACAAATGGCTTGTCACTCCTTTACGCGCAAACGGCAATAATTAAATCAATGAGTTCACGTCTCATACTATGGAGCTGTGGGAAATCTAGTTTTTCAGGTATCTTAATGTAATACAGATGTAAAGTGGTTTCAAAGCATCACCATTTATTGCCTGTTACATATCCATTCCAGCATGAAAAAGCACTTGAGGGCAGCTGTGACACTTATGAGAGCAATGAATGGAATAAGGAATACTCTAACGATTCCCACACTTGAGATCCGTGAAGTGGTTCAAAAGTACCACGACTTGAGATCATGGTATAGTATCAAAGGATCGAGAATGTCAGAAGCCTGGCATTAATGCATCAAGGTTTATCAAGTGTAAAATACCTTTTCTTACACATGAATGACACAAATACAAAGCTGATTGATATGGCAATCATGTTTCACATTTTCTACTTTTGAAAACGCAATTTTAAAGGGTCTCCATTCATAGCCATTACACTGAGAAGGTTTTCTTTGTTGCTCTAAAAACAAAAACAAAACAAAACAAGGTGCTTTGTAACTGCGCTACCAAAGGCACATCTAAAAGTAAATGTTCAGGTAATGATGAACTGGTTTAGGAGGAGACAGGCTGTTTGTGTGATCCTAACCATGTGACTGATCACAATGGTCATGACATCATTGAAGGTCCTTGCAAGCTATGGTGAATGGAGTGTTTCTTCTCTGCCTGGGCCTTCAATCAACAGAGCCTTTAGGAGCAGGGGTAACGCCCCTTGCACCTAGAGGCCTTATTAGCATAAAATAAAAGTTCACCTCTTAATAATATAAAAATGAATTTCTGTCTGTCTGTCTGTCTGTCTGTTCTCTATGCGCGACCAAACTACTGGACCGATTTTCACCAAATTCGGCACACAGGTACATCAGGTGTCCGGGAAGGTTTTAGACCAGGTCTCATCTCTCTAGGACGTACCGTTCCCGAGATATTCCCAAAATATGATCTCCATTAGCCAACATTACAACTGGGAGCTTTGGTTTTAAACTCCAACTGCCATTCTCTGCAAAGCCACACAGGGAGGGCAGGTTTCCATAACAACCAGGTAATTATCAGCAGCTGAGGATCTCATCCATTTCTATTTACTGACACTGTTAAAGGTATTCCGGTTACCATAAATATAACTTATGTTTTTTTCTATTGCTACAGTTCAGTAGTAATAAAAGATGTTTTCCTCCACTGCTGCCTATTGCGTGGGCTCATAAATAAGCATGGTATTGACCTTTAATTCAGGCCACCCTAAAAGAAGTACTTAAAACCCCCGCCCCCAGGTCTCACTAAGCCACACCCCCAACTCTGTCAGGCCACACCCCCTTTCACTCCGCAGCCAACAGAGATTGAAAAAATAAAGGTAAAAATCAACTTCTGTCAGCTGCAGGGATGGGTGGGAGGTTGACTTTCTTTCTGCAACAACACACACAAACATTAAATAAAATAGATTAAATCCACCCATGCGAAGCATCTTGCTAATCCACGCCCCCGACTCTGTCAGGTCACGCCCCCTCCCACTCCGCAGCCAACGGGAATTGAAAAAATGAAGGTAAATATAAACTTCTGTTTGCTGCAGGGGTGGGAGGGTGAATTTCTCTCTGCAACGACACACAAAAATTTTAGATGAAATAGACTAATTATAGACTACAACCGTTCGATGCCTTTTGCTAAGCCACGCCCCGTCTCTGTCAGGCCACGCCCCCTCTCACTCCGCAGCCATTCTGCAACGACACACAGAAACATTAAATGAAATAGATTAAATGCACCTATGCGAAGCGCTTTGCTAAGCCACGCCCCGACTCTGTAAGGCCACGCCCCCTCCCACTCCGCAGCCAACAGGGATTGAAAAAATAAAGGTAAAAATCAACTTCTGTCAGCTGCAGGGATGGGTGGGAGGTTGACTTTCTTTCTGCAACGACACACAGAAACATTAAATGAAATAGATTAAATACACCCATGTGAAGCGTCTTGCTAATCCACGCCCCCGACTCTGTCAGGTTACGCCCCCTCCCACTCCGCAGCCAATGGGGATTGAAAAAATAAAGGTAAAAATAAACTTCTGTTTGCTGCAGGGGTGGGAGGGTGAATTTTCTCTCTGCAACGACACACAAAAATTTTAGATAAAATAGACTAATTATAGACTACAACTGTTCGAATCGTCTTGCTAAGTCACGCCCCCAACTCTGTCAGACCACGCCCCCTCTCACTCTGCAGCCATTCTGCAACGACACACAGAAACATTAAATGAAATAGATTAAATCACCTATGCGAAGCGCTTTGTTAAGCCACGCCCCCGACTCTGTCAGGTCACGCCCCCTCCCACTCCGCAGCCAACGGGAATTGAAAAAATGAAGGTAAAAATAAACTTCTGTTTGCTGCAGGGGTGGGAGGGTGAATTTCTCTCTGCAACGACACACAAAAATTTTAGATGAAATAGACTAATTATAGACTACAACCGTTCGAAGCCTTTTGCTAAGCCACGCCCCGTCTCTGTCAGGCCACCCCCCTCTCACTCCGCAGCCATTCTGCAACGACACACAGAAACATTAAATGAAATAGATTAAATGCACCTATGCGAAGCGCTTTGCTAAGCCACGCCCCGACTCTGTAAGGCCACGCCCCCTCCCACTCCGCAGCCAACAGGGATTGAAAAAATAAAGGTAAAAATCAACTTCTGTTTGCTGCAGGGGTGGGAGGGTGAATTTCTCTCTGCAACGACACACAAAAATTTTAGATAAAATAGACTAATTATAGACTACAACTGTTCGAATCGTCTTGCTAAGTCACGCCCCCAACTCTGTCAGACCACGCCCCCTCTCACTCTGCAGCCATTCTACAACGACACACAGAAACATTAAATGAAATAGATTAAATCACCTATGCGAAGCGCTTTGTTAAGCCACGCCCCCAACTGTGTCAGGTCACGGCCCCTCCTACTCCGCAGCCAACAGGGATTGAAAAAATGAAGGGAAAAATAAACTTCTGTCAGCTGCAGGGGTGGGAGGGTGAATTTCTCTCTGCAATGACACACAAAATTTTAGATGAAATAGACTAATTTCAGACTACAACCGTTCGAAGCATCTTGATAATCCATACCCCCAACTCTGCCAGGCCACGCCCCCTCCCACTCCGTAGGCAACGGGGATTGAAAAAAATCAGCTGCAGGGGTGGGAGGGTGAATTTCTCTCTGCAATGACACAAAAAATCGTAGATGAAATTGACTAATTTTAGACTACGACCATTCAGTACTAATAAAAGATGATTTTTTCCACTGCTACCCATTGCGGGTCCCCATAAATTACCATGTCATCGACCTGTAATTCATGCCACTCTGACCCCCGCCCCAGATCTCGCGAAACCACGCTCCGACTCTGTCAGGCCACGCCCCCTCCCACTCCGCAGCCAACGGGGATTGAAAAAAATGAAGGTAAAAATCAACTTCTGTCAGCTGCAGGGCCGGGAGGGAGGTTGGATTTCTTTCTGCAACAACATACAGAAACATTAAATGAAATAGATTAAATATACCCGTGCAAAGCAATGTTTTCTTCCACTGTTACCCATGGCATGTCCTCATAAATTACCATGGCATCGACCTGTAATTCTGGCCACCATCAAAAGAAGGACTTAAAACCCTGCCCTAGGTCTTTCAATGTCACGCCCCCGACTCAGTCAGGCCATGACCCCTCCCACTCCGCAGCCAATGGAGATTGAACAATTGAAGGTAAAAATCAACATCTGTCAGCTGCAGGGATGGGAGGGAGGATGACTTTCTCTCTGCAACGACACACAGAAACATTAAATGAAATAGATGAAATATACCCGCGCAAAGCAATGTTTTCTTCCACTGCTACCCATTGTGTTTCTTCAAATTACCATGGCATTAACCTATAATTCAGGCCACCCTGAAATGAAGGACTTAACCCCCCCCGTGTCCCATTAAACCACACCCCCTCCCACTCCGCAGTCAATAGGGATTGAAAAAATGAAGGTAAAAATCACCTCCTGTCAGCTGCATTGACTTTCTCTCTGCAACAACACACAGAAACATTAAATGAAATAGATGAAATATACCCAGGCGAAGCCGGGTCTTTCTGCTAGTTTTATATAAAAATGGGGGCACCAGTAAATAAAACAGATATATATTTGGAATCAAGTGACATTAGCACATCTCTAATGTCAGCCTGATTCATACCGAAAAAACTGGTGACAGAAACCCTTTAATAAAGAATAAACTAAAGAAGAGTAGCACACGATCCCTTGTATTTTACCTGCCTGTGACACTACACTGGATTGGTGGGCAGTTGAAGAGGTGAGTATTGTTTTTTATTTGTTTTTGTTATTTCAGCGCATTTTCTACTTTTTTTATCAAGGAGTCAGACAGCCTCTTAAAGAGGATTTTTGAGTGTTTATTAACGAAGGCTAATCCTCAGGCTAGGTTATCACTATGTGATTGATGGGGTTTCATCTCCCAGCACCCTTGCCGATCAGCTATTTCAGGAGGCTTTTAGCGTTATGGTGAACGCCACAACGTATAGTACCATCCATTGGATAGTGGATGTGCTTGGCATCACAGCTCAGCCCCATTCACTTAAATGGTAAAAAGCTGCATCTAGCCCAGAGCTCAATTGATAGCTATGGGCTCTTTTAAACAGCTGATCGGATGGTGCCTCGAGTCCGACCCCAGCCAATCAGGGGTGTAGCTATAAGGAGTGCAGAGGTAAAAGTCGCTACCGGACCCAGGAGCCTGAGGTGGCCCAAAGACCCCTGTGCCGCATAAGAAGACACCGGTATTATAGAAAGTACATGCTGATCAGGTTACACTTCTAGCTGGATGGAAGGGGTTAGGTCAAGAATTTGGCATGGGGGTTGCCGTTTCAATTTTTGCGTCAAGCAGCATGAAGGCAATGTGCTTCCCTGCCCCTGGCCACAAAGCATGAAGGGGGCCAAGCTGAATTCTTGCACCAGGGCCCATGAGCCTTTGGCTATACCTGCAGCCAATCCTTTAGAAAACCCCTTTAAAATGTTGGTACATCAGACCTCCAATATTACACCAAATGCTGTAATACATACTGTACCAAAATGAGTGAAGCCACATCGGAAACTGTGAAACAAATTATGACAATTTGCAGTGGTAGAAGTTCCCATTTTTCTGTGTTACTAAGACATATTATAACTAATTACCAAGAAAAATACTAGTCAAGTGGAATCTGCATTCTCATTATCCCTCATTAATATTTAATTTTAAGTACATTGAAAAAAATCACATTCCATTATTAATATTGACGAATACTATATATATATATATATATATATATATATATATATATATATTTATATATCATGAAAGCTGGCACCCAGATGCAGTACACAAAAGTCGTCATTAAATTGTGATGCATCTTCATTATAGCCATGCAGTTTAAACTACTGGAAGTCTGGAACCATACAATCTAGAGAAATAATTGCACTATTAATTATACATCTTGTTTATTGAGGTGGAATTCAGTTTGGGATACAAAAAAAAATCACATACATGAATACCTCTGTTTGAAAAGATTGCTACCAATTAATTCAATATAATCCAAGCTTGCCTTTTTCTTTAAAGGGATTATCCCACAAAAACATTCTACATTTTCAAACCAGCACCTGGATCTGAATACTTTTGTAATTGCATATAATTAAAAATTTAGTATAGTTACCAAGTTATTCAATAAATTGGATTTGTATAGCGCCACCTGCTGTTTGTTCTTTCCCTTATTTCTCTTCCACCTCGCTAAGATGGTCACACATGCTCAGTTCTATCGTTCAACTACAACCAGCTGGATCTTCTAGTTTGCGACTGTTCCAGGTTGAGAGTTGAAAGAACATGTCCCCTGAGATAGAAACACATCCCTGAGCTGTCGGCTTGAAAAAAATCTAGAAGAACTATGAATAAGAGAGCTCTGAAAACATGTGTAGTACAAGGATGGTTCTAGCTTGTTAGAAAAACTTTGTTAGGTACTATGTGATGTCTGAATTTTATTGTTTTACATTAATCATGGGATAACCTCTTTAATTATGTTTTCTCATAGATCAATATATTACAGACCATATGTGTCCATCAAAGACTATTTAACCCTTCAGGCTGTAAATGTACGTGCAGCAGGACGCGACTTCCCGACAGCCGCTGTACATGTTCGGCACGCTGATTGGGTGGGTACAGGAGCTGCGCCCACTCGATCAGCGGCAGGAGTCCAGCTGTTCCTGACAGCTGAGCCCCTGCTGTATACGCCGACATTGCCACGGTGACTGGGACTCGATGGCTGAGAAGGCAGCCTGATACCTTCCATAGGCATCGTGGCTGCCTTCTATGGAAGCCTGTGAGATCCAGCCCCCTGGGTCTCACAGGCAAGCAGGCTGTCAGTGTATTATACTGTGTAATACACTGACAGCCAATACATTACAATACACATTTAATTACAATTCCCCCAAAATTAATTTCCCACAGTGGGACAAAAATAAAAAGTTTTTAAAAATGTTTTTTTTTTTAATACAAAAAATTCCAGTTTCAAGTAAAAGAAAAGCGTCCTTTCCCTTCATGAAGCCATATACAAGAAAAAACAAACAAACATATAAGGTATTGCCACGTCTGTAATGACCGGGTCTTTAAAAATATCACATGATCTACCCTTGATTTTAGCAGTAAACTGAATAGGAGGGGGAGAAGAGTCTAATTAGTGGAGAACATGACATCGTTCTTTAATAAGATATATTACAAAGTCTCTTATTTTCACTTTATGGAGAAATAATTGAACAATATTATTGGAATACTGCAGACAAAGTCTTTATTCAACTAAACCAATACAAGTATTTTGTATCCACTCGGTACTGTGTTAAGAGGCTTTATCATATGCATGTTTGGTAAATTCAATAGATTCACAAGTGCTTTTCAGAACGGCATAATACTGAGGTATCTACCATATAAATTCTCTCTTCTCTGTCACAAGGTCACAATATGAATTGTCATCATCCCAACTTTGGCTATTGTTGACCTTTCACTCTTGAGTGTTCTGCACCTACCACTTTTACAAGCGAAACCACCCAAGCAGACACAATGACTATTTTGCGGCAGTAATTTTAATTATTATTAGTTGACATTTCTTTACAAATCTTTTTTAAAAACCAACACGTCTCTAGAAAAGCTGTTACTATTGCTCCTAATATAAAGAAATCATTCCGCATTGCTTTACATTACTGCAATTAGCGGTAGTATGTGAATAGAAACATCCTATCGATCCCATAATTATCTAGGTGCTCATTCCCACGGGAGCCCTTATCTGGAAGCAAAGTTCTTAAAGGTCCTTTGCAATTTAAATTAATTAAAGTTAGCTAAAATGGTGTCTTCCTACTGCGTATTTTACATTCTCTCGCCGAATTACTCGGTTATAACCTTCATTTTGCTATAAATATTTGTTTTGAGTCCACTGTCAGTAGACAATCCAGCTAGGGTTTCATCAATGGAATTATCTAGGTGAGAACAAAGAGAACGTCAGCTGCCTTAGCAACCATGATGGCATTATGTATCCTTAAGCTAACATTAGCGTTCCAGACACATCCATAATACGGCTATAGATTATAGCTCTGGTGCTTTATTTGAATCGTTAATGTCATAATGGAGAAAGCAGTCACTTCCTGGGTAATTACTGTATATCTATTAAAATGAATTAAGTCTCTTTCCAAAAGAGTTGTTTGTTCCATATTCATTCTAGTAATGCATATCTTCTGCTTCATTATAACTAGGAAAATGTCAGCCTCGCTATGTTGGTGAAATCAATAATTAAATAACTGTACAGTAATTACCTCTAATACACCACAATTTTAGAAAACACCATTCACGAGTGAAAAATCTAAATATAGGAGGTAGCATTGGGACAATGGTCTGACTAAGCGCTCTAAAACAGGGACTTCTACCATTGAGCACTGCTGGTAGGAGAGTGGCCGAGGTAGAAATACTAATCATCGAAGAATAAAACAGACTGCATTAAAGTGACAAACATTCAGGCGTTAGAACGAAAATATTTTCTGTATTTGACAAAACGCATTTCAAATGGGCAAAAACTCTACAAATACAGAGTTAGTGATGAGCGAATCAAAGTATACGAAGTTCAGAATAAATTTGATTCGCATCAAATTCCCTCGTGCTTCACTGTAGTGAATCTATTTAAACTGAAATAGTGTAAAAAACAAAAAATAACTCTTACCTGATCTATTTTCTCTTCATCTTGCTTGAAGATCTCAGCAAAAATCCCGTGCGAGGTGACGTACTGTATGACGTCACCACACCGGCTGACGTGATGATGTCATCTCAGGTCACTTGAGATTTTGCACCAGACCTTCAAGCAAGATGGCGGCGGCTGGCCCGTAGTAAGCAAATGGATCAGGTAAGTATTATTTTATTTTTATTTTAATTTACACTCTCTTATTTATATCAGATGCTGCGATCACGTATGAACACAGCATCTGAAGGGTAAAAGTTGCGGGGGAGGGGTGGCGAAACAGCTTTATTCATTTGTGTATGCGACCCAAGAATATATAATATAGTATAGCCTTTAAAATTTATGGTAAGTCTTTTACACTGTTGTCAAAGCATTTGGCTGTCTCATGTCCTCACCAAAGGTCTTAGATGCCCTTTTTGAATAAGGGAATACCTAACATGCTGTACTGGTATAATATCAGAGGCTCACCAGAGGAAAATTATCCCGATGGCTCATCCTTCAGAAGGCTCACCAGTCTTCATTACATTGTATATTTTCTTGTTATCAGTGGCATACCTTCAATGGAAGCAGACCACGTAAAAGCTATGGCACTACGGGGTAGGAGGACCTAGTGCTGAATTTCTTCTTCGTTCTCTTCCTGATGCAGTTACCAATAGGGGGAGCTTAGTGAAAATAGATGATTACAAAAACTGTATAAATTCCTATGCTCTGAGCTCCCTCTAGTGGTGGCTGAAAGCAGGCAGCTTTGCAATGGATGACAAGCCGGAGATTTAGCACTGTGTTTATGTCAATTGTCTGGCACAAATACATTAAGAAATATGGAGGTCAGAATGAGCATCATATTTATGAAGCACCTATTCAACTTTATTGACATAAAAGTCAGATAAGGCTGAGTTATTGTGAGCCAAAACCGGGTGTGGGTCAAAAAAACACAGAAGGGGTGCAAATCTTTCTATTATACCTTATCTCTGAGAAGGCTTCACTGCTGGTTTTGGCTCACAATAACTGATGGAAAAAATTATCAAATAACTGAAATGTGAACTCAGCCTAAAGTAGGTGAGGCCATGTGAGACTTTATTATTACAATGTATTTTTAATTATAATTTCTTTCCACTAAGAAAAAATAAAAAGTAAATTCATTAATTACAAATATAGGACATTGCGCTTTGAGTTCTGCATTGCATGGGAGTGCTTGATGCACACAAAAAAACACTGGTGAGTGCGGGTGGGTGGGGGGTTTTATAATAAGTTTTGCCGTGGGGCCATATGAGGTCTGGGTATGCCCTGGTTGTTATCATTCCACACAAAGGACACGTCATCAACTAGATCTAATAGTACAAAATACAGCATAGCGGCAAAGGCTGGCTCACAATGGAGATGTCTTATGCTTGGACCACTGAAGGATCAACTCAGTTTTGGACTGGGATGCCTAGGGCCCACCAGTAAAATTCATTGTGGGGGCCCACTGTACAGCTACATGCAAATGCCACCTGACAGAACCAAGATGCTACAAGATGATTGATGATGGTGTCCCTGCAGAGATTTTGAGAAGGCAGGTGATGGAGAAAAAGGTGCCTATAAGCCATCTCAGTGAACCTGATGCATCCATAATAATAATAGACTGCCTTATGGATAAGTAGTGGCAGTCTGTCTACTGTGCCTCTTGTGCAGTGGGTTGGGGACTAGGGCCCACCTTTATTTAGGGGCCCCCCCGAGGGATTCACCTGTTCCCCTGTGGGCCAGTCCAAGTCTGGATCAACTGGTCCTCTGAAGGGTGAGCGCAATCCTTTATGGGTGCTGTATCTACTCGAGAAAGAAAGACGTAATCCACCAGGTCGGAAATTTTTCTTAGGCTGATCCAGATCTTAAGAATGGAAGGTGAAGACAATCATTCAAACTGTACTCATTTCTAGTTGCAACATGTTTGCTTTGAATTCCAGGTGTACAAGAAGCTCGCTCTGCGTGTATAACGTAAACCAGGATCTCTGATCAGTTTTTCTTCTCACCACCTACATCATTATAATTTCATTGCACCACAAATAGCTAAGATGAAGCTTGACATTACGCCACCTTTTCTGACAATCTTCAGGAATAATATTATCTCCAGATCAGAAATATGAACGGTTAATCATTTACGGCTCTGTTCAGCGGCACAAAATATAGTGGTAGACCGTAAATTACTGTTATCGCATCTGACAATCAGGTGAACACAATTCATTATGCACCTGCACCAAGGAAAACTGTAAAATATACTAATGTATTCAAATCTTTAATGTATTCGCAAACAGAGCTTGTTTTATTCAAATGAGTTTGTGGAAGGTTCAGGAAGTGATTCCTGACATGGTTAAAACATATATTTTTGTTGATTAGAAAATGAGGTTTTCTAAGTACATTAAATTTATGAGGCAAAAATAGAACTTGTTGCTCTGGTACAAACATGTAAATTGTATTGCATCTGATGAGTGGAGTGCAGGATGTACTGTGTATAACTCACTTTTTCTAGAGGTATCATTTACTCTGCAGAGCAATAATAATTGCAGTTGATACGATGTCTCTTTTGTCTCATTCTTAAAGGGGTTGTCCGCTTATTATACTGATGATCTATCCTCAGGAAAGGTCATTGTTAGCCCAGCGCCTACATGCGGGCACGGGCACTGGGCTCCCTCACTTCCTCCTGCTGCCGACAGCTTAAACTGTTGTTGGCTTTAGTGGCAGTTATTGTCTCCTGCTTCCCGCTTAGAGTCCTGTACAGTCTGTTTGGGCGTGCGCGGGGCGTGTCTCTCCTCCTTTTGTGAGGCAGCAAGTACATGACCTCTATCTCCCCAGCCTATTGGCTTGGTTGCAGGATCTATTTAAAGGAGCTTACTGCCCCAGGAAGGTGCCTGAGCAATCTTGGTCATTAGTTGTCTAGTCCCTTGTGTGAAGGTGTTTTGGAAGTTTCTTCATTTCTGTGTACCAGACCCTGCTTCTCAATTAAATGGACTTTGTTTGTTGCCGCCTGCCCCTGACTTCGAACTTCCTGACTAAAGTCTTTCCCCTCGGTGCTTGCACCGGTATCTTCTGACCTTCTGGTCAGCTGCTACTGACTCGGGGACTTCTCTGGAGTGGTACCTGGTGACTACCCTAATGGCCCAAGCCTATCCTCACCCATCAGAGGATCTAGTGAAGACCAGGTAGTTACTTAGTCACAATCCTCCAGGGTATAGCCGGTCAGTGGCAAAGTATCTGATCAGTGAGGGTCTGACTTCCAGCACCCCACCTATCAACTGTTTGAAGAGAAGCAGTGTTCATACGAGCACTGACTTCTCTTCATTGTGATTGTAACTGCAGAGGTGAGCAAGTGTAATTGCAACTATGGTGTCCCTATCACGTCTATGAGCATGGCTCAGTCTTATTCACTTGAACAGGAGGAGCTGTCCTATAGAAGTGAATGGGGACACCATACTTGTAATTACACTGCTCACTGCTGCAGTTGTGGCCAGTGAGCAGGTAAACAGTGAAGAGTAGGCAGTGCTTGTGCAAGAACTACTTTCTCTTCAAACAAGCTGATCGGGTGGGGTGCCCACCAATCTGATATTGATACCTACTGAATCCCGAGGATAAGTTATCAATATAAAAAAAGCAGACAGCCCTTCAAAAAGGTGCCCTTTAAACATTCAATATCTGTGTGATAAAAGCTATTCCTCCCCATTAGTTGGATATGCATGTGTTTTCAGGGAAAAGAGAGGTGCAAGCTGCTTCCAGACACCTCTGGGGCCGGCTTATCTCCATCGAGAACATAAGGATCAAAACCTATATCCTCAGGATAGGTCATCAATATCGATTGGCGTGGGTATGACACCTGGTACCTCCACTGATCAGTTGTATGAGGAGACGGCACGTGCAGTGTGCATGTGCCATCTCCCTTCTCTCTTCCTGGCTGCTGCTGCTGTCCAATGGACATACAGTGGAGAGCAAGAAGATAGAAGGGAGAAAGCACGTGTCATCACCTTAAACAGCTGATCGGCGGGGGTGCCGGGTGTTGGACTCCTGCCGATCTGATATCGATGACCTATTCTGAGGAAAGGTCATCAATAGTAAAAGCCAGAAAAACCCCTTTAAATCTCGCCCTTCACAATTTATAATACTCTTAAGTATAAAAAATATATTACAATTAGAGATGAGCGAGCACTAAAATGCTCGGGTGCTCGTTATTCGAGTCGAACTTTTCCCAATGCTCGGGTGCTCATTTCGAATAACGAACCCCATTGAAGTCAATGGGAGACTCGAGCATTTTTTGCAGGGGACCGGGGCTCTGCCTAGGGAAGGCTGGGTGAAAACCTGGAAACCTCAGAAAATGATGGAAACACCACGAAAATGGACAGGAAACAGCAGGGGCAGCATGTAGGGATGCCTCTGAGGCTCCCTAATTGCACCATTTTTTCTAAATCTGGCCAATAGTATGGGGACACGGTAATGGTGACCCACTTAAAAATGCTGCCTGATAACCTGGCGGTGAACCCCTGATTGTCTGTCTGTCAATAAGATTGCAGTGTAAAGCATGTTGGTGAGCCTCAGTAATAAGATTGCAGTGTAAAGCATGGTGGTGAGCCTCAGTATGACTATTTAGATGGAGATTGCATGTGGTCACGTACTCCCTGGAACCCCATAGTCACCCCTTCTCTGATGTGCTACCCCAGAACATTCTCTGCCCCAATTCGCAAGACCTTTTGCAGTCTCCATGTGCTGACAGTGGGGATTTACCAGTGTTGTCTGAGGAGGTGGTGGACAATGGCGAGACACAGGTGTCGGGGGTGAGGTAGTTGTATGGGAAGCAAGTTACAGTGGGGACTCCTTGGGGGGACTTTCTCATGATGGGACAGATTCAATTGTGTTTAGAAAGGCTGATGGGCTTCCGTCAGCACTGTGTGTATAGAACCCCATGGCCTTTCATAAAAATAGTCTGGCGATGACCCCAAGGCAATTTTCAGGGACACGGTAATGGTGACCCACTTAAAAATGCTGCCTGACAACCTGGCGGTGAACCCCTGATTGTCTGTCTTTCAATAAGATTGCAGTGTAAAGCATGGTGGTGAGCCTCAGTAATAAGATTGCAGTGTAAAGCATGGTGGTGAGCCTCAGTATGACTTTTTAGATGGAGATTGCATGTGGTCACGTACTCCCTGGAACCCTGTAGTCACCCCTTCTCTGATGTGCTACCCCAGAACATTCTCTGCCCCAATTCGCAAGACCTTTTGCTGTCTCCGTGTGCTGACAGTGGGGATTTACCAGTGTTGTCTGAGGAGGTGGTGGACAATGGCGAGACACAGGTGTCGGGGGGTGAGGTAGTTGTATGGGAAGCAAGTTACATTGGGGACTCCTTGGGGGGACTTTCTCATGATGGGACAGATTCAATTGTGTTTAGAAAGGCTGATGGGCTTCCGTCAGCACTGTGTGTATAGAACCCCATGGCCTTTCATAAAAATAGTCTGGCGATGACCCCAAGGCAATTTTCAGGGACACGGTAATGGTGACCCACTTAAAAATGCTGCCTGACAACCTGGCGGTGAACCCCTGATTGTCTGTCTTTCAATAAGATTGCAGTGTAAAGCATGGTGGTGAGCCTCAGTAATAAGATTGCAGTGTAAAGCATGGTGGTGAGCCTCAGTATGACTTTTTAGATGGAGATTGCATGTGGTCACGTACTCCCTGGAACCCCGTAGTCACCCCTTCTCTGATGTGCTACCCCAGAACATTCTCTGCCCCAATTCGCAAGACCTTTTGCAGTCTCCGTGTGCTGACAGTGGGGATTTACCAGTGTTGTCTGAGGAGGTGGTGGACAATGGCGAGACACAGGTGTCGGGGGGTGAGGTAGTTGTATGGGAAGCAAGTTACAGTGGGGACTCCTTGGGGGGACTTTCTCATGATGGGACAGATTCAACTTGGGTGGATCAGGCACAGGAACAGATCAAATTTTTTTTTTTTTGTGTTTATTTAACTTTTATTTAGCACAAATAACCACAGAGATATTTATTCGTTCCCTTCGCTGCGCAGTCTGGCGTTGGGGTTCGTCACTTTGATGGCGAGCTGTGCCGCTCTCTCCACAATGGTCTTTCGGTTCTTTGAGGAGACGTTGTGGGCGATTTCTGCACAGAAGAACTTGTTGCTCATCAACAGAACCTCGAGCTCCTTGACATTGTGGACCAGGAATTTGCGGAACCCTGTGGGCAGCATGTGTTTGGTTTTCTTGTTGCTACCGTATCCAATGTTGGGCAATATAGATACGCAGGTAATATTATTTTTCACACCTATCCCAAAAAAAAAATTTACGCAGTTTGCGCAAA
>ONZH01022561.1:0-26902 GCA_900303285.1 Rhinella marina | reverse complement strand
GGCGGACTGGGACACTATATCTCCCTGACGGCACATTGGGTTAACTTGGTGGAGGCTGGGACCGAGTCTGACCCTGGGGCTGCTCATGTAATGCCCACACCGAGGATTGCGGGGCCTACCTCGGTCACGGTTTCTCAGACTTATTGTCAGGTCTGGTCACCGGAGAACATAGGTTTTCTATTTTTGCTTGGTATTCTGAGTTTTTGTGTGTTTCTGTTTAGTGCCTACGCCTTGCCTTTAACCATGTTCACACTGTGGAGTTGTTTTGGAGCCAACGCCCATCTTCATGTTTTTGTTTGTCTACTTAGGGTTAATACTCAGGTGCTGGGCTGAGTGGCTTCTCAGAATCTGGTCCATTCAGAACCTGGGGGTGGGATATCTTCCTGCATAAATACCTGCCTTCTTCTCTGGTCTTTGCTGGTTTTTGCAAATCCTTGCTATTCCTGCTTGTGCGTTTGTATTGTGTGTATCCTGACTGCTTATATTTGACCCTTGGCTCGTATCTGACTACTCTACCGTCTTCCGATTTTGTACTTACGTTATCTCTGGTTTTCTGACGCGGCTAGTTGACTATTCTTCAGTGTTTTGTTCGTCTCTGTTTGTTGTCCCTTTTCCCTGCACCTAGTTAGTGTAATTGCAGTCCTCGTGGTTGTCGCCGTGTCGCCTAGGACACGGAGGCAATTAGGCAGGGACAGGGGTTGGGGAGAGCTCAGGGATCACATCTCCCTTTTCTGTGTACCCCAACCTTGACAGAAAAACCGGCCCGAAATAAACCTGCAACCTGTATACGGCCAGTTACGTTTATTCCACCTATGGAGCAAATGTCAGTGGTGGTATCTCAGGTCCAGGCCTTGACCAATTTGGTTCAGGATCTTGCTACACGCCTTCAGGTTCAGGAAAACATGCAGGCCTCGGTTCCTGTGTCTGCACCCCAAGTTCCTACACCTGCACCTGAACCTAAGGTCCCCCTTCCTGTTTTTTTTACGGTGACCGTAAGAAATTTTTTCTGTTTCGGGAAGGATGTATTTTGTATTTTTCTTTACGACCTCGGTCGTTTGTAACTGAAGCGCAAAAGGTGGGTTTGGTTATGTCTCTCCTGCGCGGAGACCCCCAAACCTGGGCCTTTTCTTTACCCACTGCCTCTCCTTTGCGCTCATCCCTTGACAAGTTTTTTGTTGCGCTGGGTCAGATATATGATGAGCCAGATCGCCCAGCGTTAGCTGTATCCCAGTTATTGTCTCTACGTCAGGGTGGACAGATGGCAGAAGATTACTGTGCTAGTTTTAGACAATATGTGACCGACTCCGGGTGGAATGATAGGGCTTTGAAAGACCTTTTCATGACTGGACTGTCTGACCGTGTGAAGGATTTGTTGTTAGCCCATGCTGAACCTAAAACACTTGACGTAGCTATGACCCTGGCCGTCCGGGCAGATAGACGTCTAAGAGCCAGGCGACCTCCTCGGGTGTCTCCTGCTCCTCAGCCGATCCTCAATCCGGTCTCCAGCCAATCCGGACCGGAACCGATGGAACTCGGCAGTATTACGCCTAAGCAGAGAAGGGAACATCGTACGAGGAATCATTTGTGCTTCTACTGCGGGAGTCCGGATCATCTGCTGAATACCTGTCCGAAGAAAACCTCAGCAGGAAAACTTCCGCTCCTAGACAGTTATCGGGAGGACTGTCTAGGAGCTCAGGTACTCCCTTATGATTCTAAAGTATTTTTGCCCTGCACCGTCTCTTTCCAGTCAGCCTCACGTGTTGGACAGGCTTTTTTGGATTCTGGTGCAGCCGCCAACTTTATTGATTTTGAATTTGTTTCCCAAATTGTGCCTTCTTTGATTCCCTTGTCCCCTCCTATCCAGGTGTCTAGTGTTGATATGACCCCTCTGCATGCCGGGTTGGTCAAATTCCGTACTCCTGAGATAAGATTGGTGGTGGGTGCACTACATATTGAGTATTGTTCTTTCATTGTAATGAAAAATTTGTCTGTGGACATTATTCTGGGTCTTCCTTGGCTTCAGCTGCACAATCCGGTTATTGATTGGGTGAGTCAGGAATTAGTTCACTGGGGCCCTCAGTGTAAGGCCCATATGTCTCAAGTTTCCCTTTGTTCTACCAATGTATGTGATTCTGAGATCCCAGAGTTTATTTCAGATTTTGCAGACGTTTTTTCGAAACCTCTGTCTCAAGTCTTGCCTCCACACAGAGACTTTGATTGTAAGATTGATCTATTACCTGATGCCAAGTTACCTAAGGGTCGGATTTATAATCTGTCTGTGCCAGAAAGAGAGTCTCTAAAACAATACATCGATGAGAGTTTGGCTATAGGACATATTCGGCCTTCCGAATCTCCTACGGGGGCTGGTTTCTTTTTTGTTGAGAAAAAAGATGGGGGTTTGAGACCATGTATTGACTACCGTGAACTTAATAAAATCACTGTTAAAAACTCTGGACCGCTTCCCCTCATCCCGGACCTCCTGAATCAGGTTCCGGGGGCCAACTGGTTCTCCAAGTTAGATCTACGGGGAGCTTATAACCTGATTCGGATCCGGGAAGGGGATGAGTGGAAGACAGCTTTTAATACGCCTCTGGGACATTTCGAGTATCTGGTTATGCCTTTTGGTTTAAGCAATGCCCCAGCTGTATTCCAAGGTTTTATGAATCATATCTTTCATGACTGTATTGGGGTTTTTTTGGTGGTTTATCTGGATGATATCCTGATATTTTCTTCTGATCTTGATTCACACCGTAAACATCTTCGTCTGGTGTTGTCCCGTCTGCGTAATCATTCTCTGTTTGCTAAACTAGAAAAATGCATTTTTTGTGTACAAAAAGTTTCATTCTTGGGTTATGTGGTCACTCCTTCCGAGGTTCAGATGGATCCGTGTAAGGTTCAGGCAATCGCGGATTGGGTTCGGCCCACGGATTTAAAATCCCTTCAACGTTTTCTTGGTTTCGCCAATTATTACAGGAATTTTATCAAGCACTTTTCCGTAATTGCCAAGCCACTCACGGATCTTACCCGCAAGGGGGCTGATCCCAGTAACTGGTCTCCTGCTGCGTACTCTGCGTTTGAGGAACTCAAGAAAGCGTTCTCCTCTGCGCCTGTATTAATTCAACCTGATCTCTCTCAGCCATTCATTGTTGAGGTAGATGCTTCTGAGGTCGGTGTAGGGGCAGTTTTATCTCAAGGGTCAGCTGCTCTCACTAACCTCAGACCATGTGCATTCTTTTCCAAGAAATTCTCGTCTTGTGAAAGGAATTATGATATTGGGAATCGCGAGCTCCTTGCCATCAAATGGGCGTTCGAAGTGTGGCGCCATTTCCTGGAAGGAGCTCTTCACCCAGTGACAGTGATCACTGATCACAAAAATCTTGTGTACTTGGATAATGCAAAACGTCTCAATGCCCGTCAGGCTAGATGGGCGTTGTTTTTCTCTCGTTTTAATTTTGTGGTCACTTTCCGACCTGGTACCAAGAATGTCAGGGCTGATGCTTTGTCTAGGAGTTTTGGTATCCCTGAGGGTCCTGAGTCGGAACCTGGTAACATCTTACCGGCTGGTATTGTTTTGGCAGCCATCTCCTCTCACCTCTCAGATCAAATTCGCTCCAAACAAAATTCTGCCCCAAGAGACCTTCCGGAAGGCAAAATGTTTGTTCCCTTGTCCCTTCGATTGAGAGTGTTAGAGGAGACACACTGTTCCGTACTAGCCGGTCATCCAGGTGTTCGGGGAACACTAGATCTATTGAAAAGAAACTACTGGTGGCCACATATGAATACTGACGTTCATGCATTTGTTCTAGCTTGTCAGGTCTGTGCGCGAGGAAAGGTCCCCAGGAGACGTCCTGAGGGACCTCTTCTCCCGCTCCCAGTGCCAGACAGGCCTTGGTCTAACGTGTCTATGGATTTTGTTACCGATCTGCCACTTTCTCAAGGGTTCTCTGTTATATGGGTGGTGGTGGATCGTTTCTCTAAGATGGGCCATTTTGTTCCGCTAAAAAAACTGCCATCAGCAGAGGAATTGGCAGATCTATTTATTCAACATATTGTGCGTCTCCACGGTATTCCTGATGAGGTTGTGTCTGACAGGGGGGTACAATTTGTGGCTAAGTTTTGGCGAGCTTTCTGTTCTAAGCTTGAGGTAAAATTGTCCTTTTCCTCTGCCTTCCATCCCGAAACTAACGGGCAGACGGAGAGGATGAATCAAGAGCTCATACAGTACCTTCGTCTTTTTGTTTCTGACTGTCAACATCTGTGGGTCTCGTATCTTCCGTTAGCAGAGTTTGCCATCAACAATCACACTAGTTCATCCACACTCACATCTCCTTTCTTCTGTAATTATGGATTCCATCCCAGGTTTTCCTTCTCGTCATCGTCAGTTTCGGATACCCCTCGTGCTGAGTCCATAACTAACCAACTGTGCACAGTGTGGTCGCAAGTTCAGCAGAACTTGAAAAGAGCACAAAGTTTAATGGTCCATTCATCCAGAAGTAGGCGTACTGTCTCAGAAACTTTTGTTGTGGGTGACAAGGTCCTATTGTCTACTAAGAACCTTAAGTTGAAAGTTCCGTCTCTGAAATTGGCTCCTAGGTTCATTGGTCCATTTACCATAACTCATGTTATTAATCCTGTATCGTTCAAGGTGGCGTTGCCCTCTGATTGGCGGGTTCACAATACGTTTCACAAGAGTCTGTTGAAACGCTATGTGGATCCTGTGGTACCCCTCCCTGACCCTCCCTCGCCATCTGTGGTGGAGGGTGATCTCGAGTATGAGGTAGAGAGGATTGTCGATTCCAGACTGGTCAGGAACTCTCTTCAATACCTCATTCATTGGAAGGGTTTCGGTCCTGAGGATAGATCTTGGGTCCCTGCTAGGGATGTTCATGCTCCACGATTGGTTAAATCTTTTCATCGGGACTATCCGTCTAAACCATCCTTAGGGTCTAAGGGTCCGGAGGCCCCTCGTGGAGGGGGGGGGTACTGTCAGGTCTGGTCACCGGAGAACATAGGTTTTCTATTTTTGCTTGGTATTCTGAGTTTTTGTGTGTTTCTGTTTAGTGCCTACGCCTTGCCTTTAACCATGTTCACACTGTGGAGTTGTTTTGGAGCCAACGCCCATCTTCATGTTTTGTTTGTCTACTTAGGGTTAATACTCAGGTGCTGGGCTGAGTGGCTTCTCAGAATCTGGTCCATTCAGAACCTGGGGGTGGGATATCTTCCTGCATAAATACCTGCCTTCTTCTCTGGTCTTTGCCGGTTTTTGCAAATCCTTGCTATTCCTGCTTGTGCGTTTGTATCGTGTGTATCCTGACTGCTTATATTTGACCCTTGGCTTGTATCTGACTACTCTACCGTCTTCTGATTTTGTACTTACGTTATCTCTGGTTTTCTGACGCGGCTAGTTGACTATTCTTCAGTGTTTTGTTCGTCTCTGTTTGTTGTCCCTTTTCCCTGCACCTAGTTAGTGTAATTGCAGGCCTCGTGGTTGTCGCCGTGTCGCCTAGGACACGGAGGCAATTAGGCAGGGACAGGGGTTGGGGAGAGCTCAGGGATCACATCTCCCTTTTCTGTGTACCCCAACCTTGACACTTATTATGCCTCTTCCTACAACCCCTCCTCCTCCTCCTACTCTCAAATACAATCTGTGAGCACGGCGCCTTCAGTCGTTAGCTCTAGGCGCAGCAGCACTGCTGTGGATAAGCGCCAACAGGCGGTGCTGAAACTGCTGAGCTTAGGTGACAAGAGGCACACCGCCCAAGAGCTGTCACAGGGCATCACGGCACAGACTGATCTTTGGCTGGTGCCGCTGAAACTCAAACCATGCATGGTTGTGTGTGACAACGGGCGTAACCTGGTGGCAGCTCTGCAACTCGGCAGACTCACACATGTGCCATTATACACCAATACTATTTCCCAAAGTAACAACAACCCATATAAACACTGCATATAAAACCTGTCTGGCCCACGTGTTCAATCTTGTGGTTCAGCGGTTCCTCAAGACCTACCCCAATTTGTCTGATTTGCTCACCAAGGTGCGACGCATCTGTGCGCATTTCCGCAAGTCAACCACAGATGCTGCCACTCTCAGGGCAGTGCAACGGCACTTACAACTGACAGCTCACCGACTGTTGTGCGACGTGCCCACACAATGGAATTCCACATTACACATGTTAGCCAGGGTTTACCAGCAGCGCAGAGCGATTGTAGACTGCCAGATGACAACTTCCACGAGAACTGGTAGTCAGGTTAGTCAGCTTCCTCAAGTCTACAATGAGGAGTGGACGTGGATGTCTGATATCAGTCAGGTGTTAAGCCACTTTGAGGAGTCAACACAGATGGTCAGCGGTGATGCCGCCATTATCAGCGTCACCATCCCGCTGCTTTGTCTGCTGAAATACTCACTGCTCAGCATGAAGTCAGAGGCTTTGCGCTTGTCACAGGAGATGGGGGAAGAAGATATGTTGCTTGATAGGCAGACCACCCTCAGGTCTGTTTCTCAGCGCGTATTGGAGGAGGAGGAGGATGAGGAGGAAGAGAAGGAAGAGAAGGAAGAGAAGGAGACTGTTGGCGACACTGAAGAGGGTACCTATGCTCATTCCTTCTTATCTGATGAGCATGTATGGGCTGAAGAGGAGGAGTTGGAGGAGGAGGAAATGGAGAGTCATCCTACTGAGGAAAGGAATTCTTGCGTGTTGGGACTCTTGCGCACATGGCTGACTTCATATTAGGCTGCCTTTCCCGTGACCCTCGCATTTTTGCCAACACCGATTACTGGGTGTTCACCCTCCTGGACCCCCGGTACAAGCAGAACTTTTCCACTCTCATTCCTGTAGAGGAGAGGAGTATGAGAGTGAATCAATATCAACAGGCCCTGGTGCACAAGCTGAAACTATCCTTCCCATCTGACACCGCTAGCGGCAGAGGACGTAGTTCTGTGGGCCAACTAGCGGGGGAGAGGAGGGGAGCAGGCAGCTTGTCAAGCACTGGCAGGGGAACACTCTCCAAGGCCTTTGCCAGTTTTATGGCACCCCAGCAAGACTATGTCACCCGTCCCCCAGTAGGGGGGACCTGTTCAGAAAGATGGTGAGGGAGTACCTAGCTGACCATACCAACGTCCTGCGTTACCACTCTGCTCCATACAACTACTGGGTTGCAAAGCTGGACACGTTGCCCGAACTGGCGCTGTACGCTTTGGAGGTGCTGGCCTGCCCTGCCGCTAGCGTGTTGTCAGAGCGGGTCTTTAGTGCAGCTGGTGGCATCATCACTGATAAGCGTACACGCCTGTCAACTGACAGCGCTGACAGGCTGACGATTATTGAATTTAATACAGCCTGAATTTCACCGGAATGCAAATCTCCACCGGGGGAAAGCAGCTCAACATGAAGATTCTTTATGTATCCTCTCCTCCTCCTCTTTGCACACAAACGCTGAGCCAACAGGCAATGTTTCTGAGGGCCAACTGGCGCTCTTTACAAACAATGTTTATGGAGGGCCACCTACAGGCCCTCTCTCCAATAAATTTTTTAGGAGCGTAAACTACAGACACTCAAAAACAATTTTACAGGAGGGTCAACTACAGACACTCCAAAACAATTTTACAGGAGGGTCAACTACAGACACTCCAAAACAAATTTTTGGGAGGCTCACCTACAGCCATTTGACTGCAATCTCAGTCTGACCAAGGCATTGGTGGTGTCACTGCCATGCTGTATCAGTGTAAAATTTTATGTGCTTCACCTGCTACCTGAGTGTAACTTGGTCACTCTGGGTTCACCGCTATGCTGTGTCAGTGTAAAATTTTATGTGCTTCGCCTGCTACCTCAGTCTAACTTGGTCACTCTGGGTTCACCGCCATGCTGTGTCAGTGTAAAATTGTATGTGCTTCACCTGCTACCTGAGTGTAACTTGGTCACTCTGGGTTCACCGCCATGCTGTGTCAGTGTAAAATTTTATGTGCTTCGCCTGCTACCTCAGTCTAACTTGGTCACTCTGGGTTCACCGCCATGCTGTGTCAGTGTAACATTTTAACTTTCTTCACCTGCTACCTGAGTGTAACTTGGTCACTCTGCGTTCACTGCCATGCTGTGTCAGTGTAAAATTGTATGTGCTTCACCTGCTACCTGAGTGTAACTTGGTCACTCTGGGTTCACCGCCATGCTGTGTCAGTGTAAAATGTTATGTGCTTCAATTGCTATCTGAGTGTAACTTGGTCACTCTAGGTTCACCGCCATGCTGTGTCAGTGTAAAATTTTATGTGCTTCACCTGCTACCTGAGTCTAACTTGGTCACTCTGGGTTCACCGCCATGCTGTGTCAGTGTAAAATTTTATGTGCTTCAACCGCTAACTGAGTGTAACTTGGTCACTCTGGGTTCACCGCCATGCTGTGTCAGTGTAAAATTGTATGTGCTTCACCTGCTACCTGAGTGTAACTTGGTCACTCTGGGTTCACCGCCATGCTGTGTCAGTGTAAAATTTTATGTGCTTCACCTGCTACCTGAGTGTAACTTGGTCACTCTGGGTTCACCGCCATGCCGTGTCAGTGTAAAATTTTATGTGCTTCTCCTGCTACCTGAGTGTAGCTTTGTCACTCTGGGTTCAGCGCCATGCTGTATCAGTGTAAAATTTTATGTGCTTCACCTGCTACCTCAACTAACTTGGTGACTTGTTGGTGTGAACACTAGAGTGCGGCTACTATACCGCACACGACAGAATTGCTGACTGCACTGCAGTATATATAACTGAGAGAAAAAAGGAATTTTTAGACTGCGGCTAATTTAACGCAAACCACTCCATTTTTCACTGGACTGTAGTACATATAACTGAGAGAAAAAAACATAGTCTTAAAATGGCGGCTATGTTACCGCAAACCACTCCATTTTTCACTGGACTGTAGTACATATAACTGAGAAAAAACGTATTTTATAGACTGACGCTGCTGTACAGCACACTACAGAATTGTTCACTGGACTGTAGTATATATAAATGAGAAAAAAACGTAGCCTTTAAATGGCGGCTATTTTACCGCAAACCACTACATTTTTCACTGGACTGTAGTATATATAAATGAGAAAAAACGTAGTTTTTAAATGGCGGCTATTTTACTGCAAACCACTACATTTTTCACTGGACTGTAGTACATATAACTGAGAAAAAAAGCACGGGACCAGATTCTTAAATTCCCAGGTCATCTGATCTGGCCAGCCAATCCCTGCTATCGACTTGTAGGGGCCCCACGTGATGCTAGAAGGTACCAAAGACTCTCCTGCATGTTGATTGGCTGAGAAAAGGCGCCTAACATGCCAGAAGAGGAAGATGCCATTTCCTCGAGGATCGCGATATGCTCATCCGAGTAGCGAGCATATGCGAATACCCTAATGCTCGAACGAGCACCAAGCTCGGATGAGCATGTTCGCTCATCTCTAATAACAAGTCATTGTTGATTGGGCTAGACCAAACTCCCTCAAGGCCCTACAGAGATTCCTGGGGTTTGCAAATTATTATAGAAAATTTATTAGAAATCTTTCAATCATTGCCAAACCATTAACAGATTTAACAAGGGCAGGGGGATTCTAATCAATTGGTCCTCTGATGTGTTGTCTGCTTTTGAAACCCTGAAAGAGAGTTTTATTTGTGTTCCTGTACATATCCAACCAAATATCACTTCATTATTGAAGTAGATGCTTTAGAGGTTGGAATGGGTGCTGTTTTGTCAAGGGGTCATCTTCTCTGACTAATCTACAGCCATGTGCATTCTTTTCGAGAAAATTTTCCTCTTCAGAAAAGAAGTATGATATTGGGAACTGCTGGCTATAAAATGGGCTTTGAGGAATGGTGAAATTTCTTAGAAAGAGTCCAACACCAGGTCATTGTACTTACAGATCATAAGAACCTGGTGTACCTTGACTCTGCTAAGCGCTTGAATCCCAGACAAGTGTGATGGACCTTGTTTTTCACCCAGTTTAACCCCTTCCCGCCCAGCTGGACGGGTCTTTAAAGATGGCACCCGCTCCATCAGCCGCGGGTGTCTGCTGTATAAATCAGCAGTTCACCCGCGGCTGATGTCAGTAATGCCGATCGCAGACATTTAGCCCCTCAGATGCCGTGGTCAATCCTGCGCGCTTCCGGTGTTGCTGCAGCTCCCCCGTGTGGCAATCGGAGGAGCCGCAATGTGTATGCAGCAGCCCCTGTCATAGTGAATGCATAGACTTTACTATGGAGCCCTTGTGTGTAATAGGGCTCCATAGGAAAGTAGTAAAATCACCATAGACTCCAATGTAAGTGCATTAGAGTCTATGATATAAGCAATCCGATGATTGCTTGTTATAGTTCCCCATGGGAACTATAAAAATATGTAAAATAATAAAATAAAGTTTTAAAAATAAAAAAAATTAAAAAAAAACATAAAAATACAAATCACCCCCCTTTCCCCAGAATAAAAATAAAATTATTAAAAAAATAAAAAATACACATCATGGGTATTGAAATGTGTAAAAACCCCATATTATAAAAATATAAAAATTTATTTCCCATACGGAAAACAGCGAAACAGAAAAAAGCGTCAAAATGGCTGATTCGCCGTTTTTTGACGCTTTTTTTTCTAAAAAAAAAATTAAATAAAAAGTCACATACACCCCAGAATGGTATTACTGAAAAGTTCAGATCGCCCCGCAAAAAATGAGCCCCCATACAGCTCCGTACACATAAATACCAAAAGTTATAGGGGTCAAAATAGGGCGGGAAAAAAAATTCCAACTTTATAATTATTTTATTACTATCAAAACGCAAGAAAAACTATACATATTACATATCGCCGGATTTGTACTGACCTGTAGAATGAAAGTAACTGGTCAGTTTTAATGTACATCAAATGCCATAAATAAAAAACCCGTAAAACTGTGGCGGAATTTCTTTTTTTTTTGCAATTTCACCGATTTGGAATTTTTTTCCCGCTTCCCACTACATCATATGCAATATTAAATGGTGGCGTTGGAACGTACAACTTGTCCCACAAAAAATCAAGCCCTCATACAGCTATGTGAACAGAAAAATAAAAAAGTTATGGCTGTGTGAAGGCAGGGAGTGCAAAACGAAAAAAAAAAAAACATCTGGGGGTGAAAGGGTTAATTTTAATTTAATGTATTGTCCTGGTTCTGGTAATATGAAAGGAGATGCTTTTTCACATAGTCTTGGGACCTGTGAGTCTATTGATAAATTACTTTGTCATGAAGCACAGGAACGGTGACCCCACCGCCTCCCATCATTGGACCCCTCAGATATCGCGTTCATCGCTGATTGCTGTATCTGAGATTAAAATTAAGGCCTTTCAAAGGTTAATCTAGTTAAAAAATAAGAATACATACCTCATTCATTTGCTTGGGGAGAGGCTGTTGCGGCTATCTTGATTGAAGACAATGTGCAAAATCTTGCATGGTGACGTTGTGAAGTCACTCTTAGCGAGATTTTATGCGGTATCTTCAATCAAGATGTCTGCGATGACCTCTCCGCGAACAAATGGATGAGGTGAGTATACTATTTGGTTTTTTGTTTTTTTTTTTGCTGTCATTTCAGGAAAAATAATTTGTCACCACGAAGAGCAAGAAAATTCGGCATCATGGCAAATCAAATTTTTTCTCAAATTCAGATAGAAATCAATTTGTTTGGATTTGATTCGCTCAACACCACTATTAATACTAAACCTGTTAACATTCTT
This sequence comes from Rhinella marina, assembly GCA_900303285.1. Lineage (NCBI taxonomy): Eukaryota > Metazoa > Chordata > Amphibia > Anura > Bufonidae > Rhinella > Rhinella marina. The sequence goes on along the minus strand of ONZH01022561.1, from coordinate 15,188 downwards.
CCTCCTGGCATTGTCAATGCTGCCGTTAATCCTGATCTTGCCTCTAAAAATCAGTGTTGTCAGGATTTAGCTCCCAGTAAACAGTTCTTTTTTTTGATAAATTGTTTATGCCTCCAAATCTTCATCTTTGCGTTTTGGAGGAGTTTCATTGCTCGGTACTTGCAGGTCAATCGGGAGTTACTGCAACTAAACATCTGGTACTCCAGAGCTTATCGGTGGCCTACTTGGTCATGAGATGTAGTTGCCTTTGTCTTGGCATCTGATGTTTGTACAAGGGCCAAGGTACCCAGGAGATGTTCCTTGTCCATTCCACAGAGACCCTGGACCCACATCTTTATGTACTTTATAACAGATCTTCCCACTTCTCAGGGGAGAACTGTTATCTGGGTAGTCACTGACAGATTCTGACAGATTTTTGATGTCCAAGATCTGGTTCCGCTAAAGAAGCTTCCTGATGCTAAGAGACTTGCAATTTATTTATTGATAATATCCTCAAATTGCACGGGCTACCATGTCTTTGATAGGGGAGTACTGTATGTCTCTAGATTTTGGAGAGAGTTTAGCAAAAGGTTGGGAATAGAGATGAGCTAAAATATTCTACAAAATCATTTTGTCCAATCAGCAAGACTCTTAGAATCATTTTGTCCAATCAGCAGGGCTTCTCCATTTGCATAAACCTGCCAATTGGACACAATGATTCTGTAGAAACTTTTAGCTCATCTCTAGTTGGGAATCAAACTATCTGTCTATTTAGCGTTCCATCCTGAGATAAATGAACAAACTGAAGTGGTCAACCAGGTTCTGGAGCAGTTCTACAGATGCTTTGTATGTGATTGGCAAAATTAAAAAAATGTTGTCACTAGTGGAGTTTGCTATCAATGACTACGTCATCTCCTCTAGTGGCTTCTCGCATTTCTATTGCAATTATGGGTTTAATCCACAAGTTCTGCAAGTTCTGCAAGTACTGCGGTGGATGTTATCATAATTCATCTGTGTACAGTTTGGGCCCAGGCTAGTAAGAGCATGGAAAAAGTTCAAAGATTCCAGTGTGAACAAGCCAATAGGAAAAGTTCCTGGGGTCCGAAATTTGTTGTAAGGGAACTTGTATGGTTTTCTACTAAGAATTTGTGCCTTAGGGTCCTGCCTGGTAAACTTGCTCTGAAATGTATTGGCCCGTATAAGATCCCTTCTTTAATAAATCCGGTATCTTTTGCTCTTCAGTTGCCATCCTCTTTTAGGATACATGTATTCCACAAATCACTCCTTAATAGAGATGAGCGAACATGCTCATCCGAGCTTGATGCTCGTTCGAGCATTAGGGTATTCGCATATGCTCGCTACTCGGACGAGCATATCGTGATCCTCGAGAAAATGGCAACTTCCTCTTCCTGCATGTTAGGCGCCTTTTTTCAGCCAATCAACATACAGGAGAGTCTTTGGTACCTCCTAGCATTACGTGGGGCTCCTACAAGTCGATAGCAGGGATTGGCTGGCCAGATCAGATGACCTGGGAATATAAGAATCTGGTCCCGCCCTGCTCGCGTCATACACTGTCTTCATGAGATTAGGGATAGAGCTGCTGTCTGTCAGGGAGAGTGATAGGGCCTGAGTTTAGATGTTGGTTAGGCAGGAATCACCCACAAAGAACCCAACAGCCCTTCTAATGGCTACAAGCACCTTTTTTTTTTGGTCTCCTCCAAGCTGCTGGCTGGGACTTGTAGTGCAGCTACCGCCATCTTGGCTGCACACTGTACACAGTGACTGGTCGCCAAAGGGACAGCATGTGGTCCACACAGACCTAAAATAAGTTGCCTAAAGTACTCATTTTTGCTGCTGTACCTTGGCTTGCTGAGATCTGTAGTGTAGTCTAGGGAATACGTTTTTCTGTCATTTCTATACACTACAGTCCAGTGAACAATTATGTAGTGTACTGTAAAGTAGTGTCAGTCTAGGGAATATGTATTTCTGTCATTTCTATACACTACAGTCCAGTGAACAATTATGTAGTGTACTGTACAATAGCGTCAGTCTAGGGAATACGTTTTTCTGTCATTTCTATACACTACAGTCCAGTGAACAATTATGTAGTGTACTGTAAAGTAGCGTCAGTCTAGGGAATATGTATTTCTGTCATTTCTATACACTACAGTCCAGTGAACAATTATGTAGTGTACTGTACAGTAGCATCAGTCTAGGGAATACGTTTTTCTCTCATTTCTATACACTACAGTCCAGTGAACAATTATGTAGTGTGCTGTACAGTACAGTGTACTACAGTCCAGTGAAAAATGTAGTGGTTTGCGGTAAAATAGCCGCCATTTAAAGACTACGTTTTTTTCTCATTTATATATACAACAGTCCAGTGAACAATTCTGTAGTGTGCTGTACAGCAGCGTCAGTCTATAAAATACGCTTTTTCTCAGTTATATGTACTACAGTCCAGTGAAAAATGTAGTGGTTTGCGGTAAAATAGCCACCATTTAAAGACTAAGTTTTTTCTCATTTATATATACTACAGTCCAGTGAAAAATGTAGAGGTTTGCGGTAAAATAGCCGCCATTTAAAGACTATGTTTTTTTCTCATTTCTATACACTACAGTCCAGTGAACAATTATGTAGTGTACTGTACAGTAGCGTCAGTCTAGGGAATACGTTTTTCTCTCATTTCTATACACTACAGTCCAGTGAACAATTATGTAGTGTACTGTACAGTAGCGTCAGTCTAGGGAATACGTTTTTCTCTAATTTCTATACACTACAGTCCAGTGAACAATTATGTAGTGTACTGTACAGTAGCGTCAGTCTATAAAATACGTATTTTCTTTTAGTTTTATGTACTACAGTCCAGTGAAAAATGTAGTGGTTCGTGGTAAAATAGCCGCGAACCATTTAAAGACTACGTTTTTTTCTCATTTATATATACTACAGTCAAGTGAACAATTCTGTAGTGTGCAGTACAGCAGCGTCAGTCTATAAAATATGTATTTTCTCAGTTATATGTACTACAGTCCAGTGAAAAATGGAGTGGTGTGCGTTAAATTAGTCTAAAAATTCCTTTTTTTCTCTGTTATATATACTACAGTGCAGTAAACATTTCTGTCATGTGCTGTATAGTAGCCGCACTCTAGTGTTGACACCAACAAGTGACCAAGTTAGTTGAGGTAGCAGGTGAAGCACATTAAATTTTACACTGATACAGCATGCCGGTGAACCCAGAGTGACCAAGTTACACTCAGGTAGCAGGTGAAGCACATAAAGTTTTACACTGACAAAGCATGGCGGTGAACCTAGAGTGACCAAGTTAGACTCAGGTAGCAGGTGAAGCACATAACATTTTACACTGCTACAGCATGGCGGTGACACCGCCAATGCCTTGGTCAGACTGAGATTGCAGTCAAATGACTGTAGGTGAGCCTCCTAAAAATTTGTTTTGGAGTGTATGAAGTTGACCCTCCTAAAAAATTGTTTTGGAGTGTCTGTAGTTGACCCTCCTGTAAAATTGTTTTGGAGTGTCTGTAGTTGACGCTCCTGTAAAATTGTTTTTGAGTGTCTGTAGTTGACGCTCCTAAAAAATTTATTGGAGAGAGGGCCTGTAGGTGGCCCTCCATAAACATTGTTTGTAAAGAGCGCCAGTTGGCCCTCAGAAACATTGCCTGTTGGCTCAGCATTTGTGTGCGAAGAGGAGGAGGAGAGGAGAGGATACTTAAAGAATCTTCATATTGAGCTGCTTTCCCCCGGTGGAGATTTGCATTTCGGTGAAATCCAGGCTTTATTCATTTCAATAATCGTCAGCCTGTCAGCGCTGTCAGTTGACAGGCATGTATGCTTATCAGTGATGATGCCACCAGCTGCACTGAAGACCCGCTCTGACTACACGCTAGCAGCAGGGCAGGCCAGCACCTCCAAGGCGTACAGCGCCAGTTGTCGTGTCCAGCTTTTCAACCCAGTAGTTGTATGGAGCAGACGTTGGTATGGTCAGCTAGGTACTACCTCACCATCTTTCTGAACAGCTCCCCCCCTACTGGGGGACGGGTGACATAGTCTTGCTGGGGTGCCATAAAACTGGCAAAGGCCTTGGAGAGTGTTCCCCTGCCAGTGCTTGACAAGCTGCCTGCTCCCCTCCTCTCCCCCGCTAGTTGGCCCAAAGAACTACGTCCTCTGCCGCTAGCGGTGTCAAATGGGAAGGATAGTTTCAGCTTGTGCACCAGGGCCTGTTGATATTGATTCACTCTCATACTCCTCTCCTCTACCGGAATGAGAGTGGAAAAGTTCTGCTTGTACCGGGGGTCCAGGAGAGTGAACACCCAGTAATCGGTGTTGGCAAAAATGCGAGGGTCACGGGAAAGGCAGCCTAACATGAAATCAGCCATGTGCGCAAGAGTCCCAACACGCAAGAATTCCCTTTCCTCAATAGGCTGACTCTCCATTTCCTCCTCCGCCAACTCCTCCTCTTCAGCCCATACATGCTCATCAGATAAGAAGGAATGAGCATAGGTACCCTCTTCAGTGTCGCCAACAGTCTCCTTCTCTTCCTCCTCTTCCTCCTCATCCTCCTACTCCTCCAATACGCGCTGAGAAACAGACCTGAGAGTGGTCTGCCTATCAAGCAACGTATCTTCTTCCCCCATCTCCTGTGACAAGCGCAAAGCCTCTGACTTCATGCTGAGCAGTGAGTTTTTCAGCAGACAAAGCAGCGGGACGGTGACGCTGATAATGGCGGCATCGCCGCTGACCATCTGTGTTGACTCCTCAAAGTGGCTTAACACCTGACAGATATCAGACATCCACGTCCACTCCTCATTGTAGACTTGAGGAAGCTGACTAACCTGACTACCAGTTCTCGTGGAAGTTGTCATCTGGCAGTCTACAATCGCTTTGCGCTGCTGGTAAACCCTGGATAACATGTGTAATGTGGAATTCCATTGTGTGGGCACGTCACACAACAGTCGGTGAGCTGTCAGTTGTAATCGCCGTTGCACTGCCCTGAGAGTGGCAGCATCTGTGGTTGACTTGTGGAAATGCGCACAGATGCGTCGCACCTTGGTGAGCAAATCAGACATATTGGGGTAGGTCTTGAGGAACCGCTGAACCACAAGATTGAACACATGGGCCAGGCAGGTTTTATATGCAGTGTTTATATGGGTTGTTGTTACTTTGGGAAATAGTATTGGTGTATAATGGCAAATGTGTTAGTCTGCCGAGTTGCAGAGCCGCCACCAGGTTACGCCCGTTGTCACACACAACCATGCCTGGTTTGAGTTTCAGCGGCACCAGCCAAAGATCGGTCTGCGCCATGATGCCCTGTGACAGGGGGGAGCAGAGTGAGGAATCGGAGGAAGAGCAGGTGGATGATGAGGTGACTGACCCGAGCTGGGTTGGTAAGGCTAGTCAAGACAGTGCTTCTGAGGGGGAGGCTAGTGCAGCACCAGAACAGGTTGGAAGAGGCAGTGGGGTGGCCAGAGGGAGAAGCAGGACCAGAGCTGGTGCATCAGCAGCAACTGTTTCACAGGGCCAGAGCAAGTAGATCAGCAACTGTTTCACGGAGTGAAGCTCCCATGCCGAGGCCTAGATGTTCGCAAGTCTGGAGGTTATTTAAAGAAAGTGAGGATGACCGACGGACCGTGGTGTGCAACTTGTGCCACGCCAGGATCAGCAGGGGAGCCACCACTACCAGCCTAACCACTACCAGCATGCGCAGGCACACGACTCAATGGAACCAAGGCCGTTCACCTCCTGTGGATCACAACACTGCTCCTTCCCTTGTGTCACATGCTGGCTTTGCGAGTCAACCCCCTGACAACAACGTCAATGTCTGACAACCGTGTCTCATCATCATCCAACACCTCTTGACGCACTACTTGCACTAAGTCCACACTCTCATCACCCACAGACTGCGAAAGTTCTACATTTTGGGCATCGGGACAGAGCAACTGCTCAGGTTGCTGTTGAGCAGTAGTTTGTGTCTCTGGGTAGGGTCCTGAAAAGACTTCCTGTGAGTATGCCGGATCTGAATCCATATTTTCCATGTGGGGAGGGGCAGGCTGGGGGGAATGAGGTTGAGCTGGAGGAGCCAGAGGTCTACTCCCTTTGCTAAAGTGGGTGGACTGTGTGGAAGACTGGGTGGTGGATAAATTACTGGACACATTATCCGCTATCCACGCCATCACTTGTTCGCACTGTTGTGGTTTCAATAGTGGTGTACCACGTGACCTGGTAAGTTGCGAGATGAAGCTAGGGAGCGAAACTCTGCGGCATTCCACTGCTCCCTCATCAGTAGGTACTGTGTCACCCTGCCCAGGACCACGGCCTCTGCCCCCCTACATCACTTGGACGCCCACGTCCTCGACCCTTAGCCCTTGGGTTCAACATTTTGTGTAATCACTAAACTGTCGAATTAATATCTGAGGCCAAAAACGTATTCTCTAGACTGCGGATAGTGTACCACACACCACAGAATTTTTCACTGGACTGTATTAAATGTATCTGAGAGAAAAAACGTATTCTCTAGACTACCGCTAGTGTAACGCACACCACACAATTTTTCACTGCACTGTAAAATATATGAATGAGAGAAAAAAATGTATATTTTCTAGACTCCAGCTAGTGTGCAGCACATGACAGAATTTGTACTGCACTGTAGGATATATAACTGAGCGAAAAAACGTATACCCTAGACTGATGCTACTGTACAGCACACGACATAATTGTTCACTGGACTGTAATATATATAACTGAGAGAAAAAACATATTCCCTAGACTGCACTACAGATCTCAGCAAGCCAAGGTACAGCAGCAGCAAAAATGAGTACTGAGAGGACTTTGGGCAATTTCTTTTGGGTCTGTGTGTACCACGTGCTGTCCCTTCTGCCACCAGTCGCTGTGCACAGCGTGCAGCCAAGATGGCGGTAGCTGAACTACAAGTCCCAGCCAGCAGCCGAGAGGAGGACAAAAAAAAAGGTCGTTGTAGCCCTTAGAAGGACCGTTGGGTTCTTTGTGGATGATTCCTGCCTAACCACATTCTAATTTCACGCCCTAACAGTGTGCAGCCAAGATGGCGGTAGCTGCACTACAAATCCCAGCCAGCAGCCAGGAGGAGACCAAAAAAAAAAAGGTGCTTGTAGCCCTTAGAAGAGCTGTTGGGTTCTTTGTGGGTGATTCCTGCCTAACCAACATCTAAATTGAGGCCCTAACACTCTCCCTGACAGACAGCAGCTCTATCCCTAATCTCATGCAGCAGCCAGGAGGAGACAAAAAAAAAAGGTGCTTGTAGCCCTTAGAAGGGCTGTTGGGTTCTTTGTGGGTGATTCCTGCCTAACCAAAATCTAAATTGAGGCCCTAACACTCTCCCTGACAGACAGCAGCTCTATCCCTAATCTCACGCAGGCGGCGTCTGACGTTCACCGCCATTCCGTGTCAGGGTAAATTTTTGGGTGGTTCACCTGCTACCTCAATCTAACTTGGTCACCAAGCTGTCACCACGCTGTGTCAGGCTTATGCCTTCGTCGTGGGGTGGGGGATAGGACAGCAGTGCCAGCATGGGCAGTAGTGTCACCCGCAGGCGGTGATGGACCTTCGTTGCACCAAGTTGGGTGCTTTACTAACATTTGATGGGCATGTGCTTTGCACATCTTGGTCTGGGTCGGCACAATTGTCTTGAGGGTCACCATCAGGCTGTTGCCCAGAATTTGGCATAATGGTACGATTAGGCAGCCTCAGAGGCATCCATGCATGCTGTCCCTGCTGTTTCCTGTCCATTTCCGTGGTGTTTCCATCATTTTCTGAGGTTTCCAGGTTTTCACGCAACCTTCCCTGTGCAGAGCTTTGGTCCACTGCAAAAAATGCTCGAGTCTCCCATTGACTTCAATGCGGTTCGTTATTCGAAACGAGCACCCGAGCATCGGGAAAAATTCGACTCGAATAACGAGCACCCGAGCATTTTAGTGCTCGCTCATCTCTACTCCTTAAGAATCTACTCCGGTGATTTCTCCAACTAAACATCCTGATCCAGTTGTTATCCAAAGTGAATTGGAGTATGAGGTAGAGAAAATTCTTGAATCCTGGAGAGTCCAGTGCTCTTTTCTCTCTTCATTGGAAGGGATATGGTGCTGAGGAGAGAACATAGTTTGTTGCTTGGGATGTTCATACTCGTCGTCTGATTAAGAAGTTTCATCTTGAGTTTCCACTGAAGCCTGCTCTTTATGTTGAGGGTTTGGTGGCCTCTCATAGGAGGGGGGTAATGTAACAGGATGCAATGCTCTGTTTCTCCCCGCAGCAGGTGTGTGCTGGGGGAGATTAGCAGTGGGCTGATTAGCTCAGCTTCTCTATTACTGTGTCTAGTCTGACTAATGAAACTCAGAGTCAATAGATTGCTGTGTTCCTGGTTCTTGCTCTTGCTCCTGCTCCTTACCCTGGCTTGTCTTCTAACCACTCTCTGTCTCTCGTTTGGTATTGTTTCTGTCCAATTTATGTATGACTCTGGTATTTGTTGGTGTTTGTTAGTTGGTCTGGTGTTTGTTAGTCTATTTCTGCACTTAAATAGCATATTGACCATTGACCAGTTGCAGTATACCTATCTAGGGCTTGTATTGCAAGTAGGTAGGGAAAGCGGGCTGAGTTCTAGCCTTAGGGCTCACTGTCCCCACCTACAGTTGTAACAGAGTGCTTCCATAAAAATAATAATGCCCCTGAGTGACTCCCTATTTTTTTTTATTCTTCCCAGTCTACTGTAGGCTCAGTTTTTCTGGGCAGCCACATGGTCTACTATTTTACTTTGCCACAATATTTGTGATTAGACAACCTCTTAATGCTCTGATTGTTTGTTTTTTCCCCCTCTAAAACGAAAGAAATGTTCCTGCATATTAAAGTATAAAAAAGACCATAACAAAGCTGCATATTTTATAGACAGCTGTAGAAAACAGTTGAGACTGCAGCAGTATAAATCACATAAAGTATAATTTCTGGCAAATTCTGTTATAGCAGTCTAAAAATCAGTCATTGGCATCAAAAGTGGTTAGTAGCAATAAATTCTCTTGGAAGTTTTCCCCAATGTTCATTTGGGTTTGATCACTGAATGTTTACTAAGGTGTGAAGTATGAATCCTTTTTCTTGAGTAACCTGTAGGGTGTTATGTGAAAATAAAGGCTTCTTAAAAGATAAGGGAGTTTCTGATCCATATCACAATCCAAGTAGGTGGAGAATCTTTTAGGAAGCTCAAAGGTGAAAGAAAATACACCAAGAAAATCAACGTTCTTTCATCTCTGAAGTTGCTTTGCACTATAGAAGTTGATAACATATTTATTATGCACACTGTATGGACTGTCCAATACATTTCTTTATAGTCTTTCTGTAATGGTGCTTGCTGACTGACGATGTTCCCCTACTCACCGCCACGGACCCAGGCTCCGTGTTTTGGTGAGCACTGTCCTTCTTGGCTGCTTCTGTCATTATCCATGACCGGCTACATTACAGGGCAGCTTGCTGCAGTGATCTGTTGTCTGTGTTTACCCATTAACCACCGTGGTCCTAGGCTCTGTCCTAGCAGGCGTCGTTGTTCCTGGAATCCGCTCCATGGCACCCTACATGACTTCCAGCCTATACCCTGTAGCACCTCCTTAAGGGCAGGTGTGCATTACTTCCTGTTCTTTAAAGGTTTTCCACATGTGACCTGTGTGACCAATCCCAGCCAGCCTGTACCTATACAAGTGGTCCAGACCCCTTCCCAGGTGCCTGAGCGTCCTTGTCTCTTGAAAAGGTAGAATTTGTCTGTGCTTGAGTTCCTGTGTTCCTCACCCATGCTTGTCTTCTGGATTCAGCTACCTGTCTAATCCTTGCCTGCTGCTTCTTGACTTTCCTCTTGCTGACCCTGATTGCCTGACCTGTATCTGTGCCACCTGCCCTGACTTCTTGCTTGTACAACTATATCTCTGCCTCATCCTTAATCCTGCACTGTCGCTCCTGACTATGACTTGGCCTGTTGACTACATCCGTACCTCTGGTACCTTGACCTGGTACCTCCTGGACCAGAGGCTTCATGTGCCAATCCTCCTCAAGATGTAGTGACCTGGTGTTTCCCTTGGGAAAGTCTATTTCCACCATCTGAGGTATTGTGAAGAATGAGGGGTTCACTTAGACGATGCCCTTAGAGGAGGTTGGTCAAGTGGAAAAGTTGGTTCACACCCGCTGGTTCATGACAATACGCTCAGGCCATGGACCCCGCTGATCGTACCAAATCTGTTATACAGGAATTATTATATGAGATGAGATGTCAGAGCAAACAACAGGATGTTCTGATGCAGATCATGCATAATGTCACTGCTTGTCTGGATGCCATCTCCCCTTCAGCTACTGCAGGGTCGCTAGTCACTGCTACCCCTGCAGTTCCTGTGCTTGTGAGCCCGGATTTGAATGCCACTGGTGTGCAACTCCCTTCCAAGCTATAGTGGAGATCCAAAGACTTGTTATGGCTTCCTGAACCACTTCGAGTTGCTTGGGAAGAAGTTTCCTACTGAGCGTCCAAAGTTGCCTTCATTGTGTTCCTGCAGTCTGATGAGGCCCTTGTTTGGGCAAATACTATTTGGGAACATAGAGGTCTAGGTCTGGCTTCCAAACATCCGTCTTGAAAAACCTCTGTCAGTGGCTTCCATAAATGGTTTGCCACTTACTGAACCTGTGCTTTGTGTCACTATGCTCCTTAAGTTGCAAAAATAGGGTTCTATATTCAGAGACAATCACCTTCTTTGCTGCCAGCTTCCATGAACCTTGATACCCTTCGTCTCCCCTGGCTGCATCAGCACACCCCAGTGCTGGACTGGCGTTCTGCTCAAATGCTTGAGGATCTTCCTGTAAGTCCACCTGCTTATCGGAGGTCTGACCTGTTTCTTTGCCTTCAGTACCTGAAGATTTTTCTGGACTTCCTCCGCAGTATGCCAGCTTTGCAGATGTCTTTAGCAAGAATAAGGTTGAGATTCTTCCTCCTCACCGATCCTATGACTGTCCGTTAGATCTTCTGCCCAGTGTCACTACTCCTTGTGGTCCAGTCTACCTACTTTTGCTTCCTGAGACCATTGAAATGTTGGATTATATATCAAGGAGAACCTTGATAGGGGGTTTATCTGGAAATCTACATTACCAGCTGGTGCTGTTCAGAAAAAGGATGGTTCCTTAAGGCCCTGTATCGATTATCGAGGGCTGAATAAAGTCACAGTCAAGAAATGTTACCGGATACTGCATGTGATGAGTGGAAATCTGCCATTATGAGTATGTTGTCATGCCCTTTGGACTACCTCAGTGTTCCAGGAGTTCATAATCAACATTTTCCAGGATCTGCTCTATGTCCATGTGATTGTCTACCTGGACGACATCTTAATCTATTCTCCAGATTTAATTTTACAGCGGTTGAGAAAAAAATCAACTTGCAAAACTCGAAAAATGCATCTGAAAGCTGAATGCAGTGATGAACTGGGTTTTACCGTCAGTTCATTCCTAATTTTTCTTCTTACTTCCCTGATTTTGGCTCTTATTAAGAAAGCGAAGAATGCCCATGCTTGGACTCCTGAGGCTGAAGCTGCTTTTGTCCAATTGAAGAGGTCCTTAGTGTCGGCTCCTGTTTTGCACCATCCAGATGTCTCCAGACAAGCCTTTTTAGAAGTGGATGCTTCCTCCATAGGAGCCAGTGCTGTCTTATTGCAGAAGGGCTCTAAGGGCAAGATGTTTTCCTGCGGGTGCTTTCCCAATCTTTTCTCCCCTGCTGAGAGGAATTACTGTATAGGAGATATAGAACTTCTGGCCATGAAAGTAGCCTTCACCAACCACAAAAACCTAACTTATCTGCAGATGGCCCAATGTCTGAATTCATGCCAGGCCAAATAGGCAGTCTTCTTTTACCATTTCAACTTTGAGCCTCATTTTCGCTGAGCTGAGGAAAACATCAAGGTGGATGCTCTGTCTCGGTCATTTGATTCCTCTGACCAGCATGAGGAACTTCAGTATATTGTTAATTCCGCTCACTTGATCACTGTGGCTCCTGTCCTAGTCAAAGACATTCCTCCTGGGAATACATTTTTTGGCGCTTTAACTTACTTACTAAATTATTTGTAGAGTACATATTCCACTTGCACGGACTTCCTCTACACATTGTTTCTGATCGTGGAGTCCAGTTTACCTCTAAGCTCTGAAGGGCTTTGTTCCGACTGCTTGAGATTAAATTAGACTTTTCTTCAGGATATCATCCCCAGAAAAACGGGCAGGTATAGTGGGTCAATCAGATATTAGAGAACTATCTCCGGCACTTTATCCCTGCCCAACATGATCATTGGGTATAATTGCTACTTTGGGCAGAGTTTTCCTATAACAACCATTCTAGTGAGTCTACTGCGTCCTCCCCATTTTTTGTCATTTATAGACAACATCCTCATACCCTTGTTCTTGGTCCCATGTCCTCTGAGGTTCCCACCAGCGGATTCCTCTTTTAGCAATTTCTTGAAGATATGGCGTCAGACCAAAGACAAGGCCGTGCCTTGCATGAAGGTAAATGCAGACAAGAGATGAAGAAAACCTTCTCAGTTCTCCTAAGGAGATAAGGTATGGCTCTCCTCTAAAAAATATCCGCTTGAAAGTCCATAGTTTCAAATTCGACCCTAGGTTCCTGGGACCTTTTGAAGTATTAAAGAGGATCAATAAAGTCAGCTATAAGCTATGTTCGCCTCTGTCTTTGCAGATTCCCAACTCCTTTCATGTGTCCTTGCTAAAACCAGTAGTTCTCAATAGCTTCTCTGCTGTTGCAAAGACATCCTAGACATCAAGAAATGTGGCAAGAAGACCTACTTTCTTGGGGATTAGAAAGGTTTTGGTCCTGAGGAGAGATCTTTTGAACGAGAGGAGAACACCCATGCCTCAAATCTGATAAAGAGATTCCTGTCTTTTCTTGGAGGGGCGTAAGAGGGAAGGGGAGGGGGGGGTTCTGTAATAGCAGTTGCTGACTTCTGATGTTCCCCTACTCACTGCCACGGTCCAAGGCTCCATGTTCGGGCGAGCACTGTTCTTCCTGGCTGCTTCCGTCAATGTCTGCGTCTTGCTATGTTTCATGATGAAAGGTGTAAAAAAAGGTGTCAGTGTGCCATTAATTAATAAATGCATGCCCTCATTATATGTCTCTGATATTAACTGTTCACGCCCTATTTTTGGTGTGAAGCAAACCTCATTAATGAATATAATGTAGAAAAAATAAAAAATGTTAATTTACCCCTTTATAAAGCGCTGCTGTGATGGAACTTCAATATTCAGTCCATTAAAAAGACAACAGAGAGCTGGAGAGAGTACACAGAAGGACTACTCAGTTAATACGAGGCATAGAACATCCTAGTCATGAAGATAAGTTATCAAATCAAAAGGTATATATCCCAAAGAAGAGAAGGTATAAAGGGATATATACCGTATGGATAATAGCATTAGGGCACACCTTTGAATTCAGATGTTTCGTTCAGTTTCATTCCTGCACAGGAGTATAAATCAAGCACCTAGCTGTTCAGTCCGCATTGTGCCAACAGTAAAATTTTGTGGAGGAAGGAAAAAGTTGTTTTTCAGGGGTCTACCTAGGCTCCTTGGGTCTAGTGAAGAGGGATTTTAAAGGTGTTATGCAGTGATTTATATTGGTGACCTATCGTCAGGATAGGTCATCAATATCTGATTGGTGGGGGTCTGACACCTGGGACCCCCACTGATTAGCTTTCTGAGTAGGAGGTGGCACTCCATGTGAGCGCCGCTTCCTGGTCATTACACTACGTGTCATGGAGGGGTGACATAATGGAGCAGTGTAATTACAAGCACTTGTTCACTCAAGTGAATGGAGTGAGTACTTGTATTACTCTGCACTTCCGAGACAAAGTACTGTGTAATGAACAGCTGATCAGCGGGGATGCCGGGTTTCGGACCCCAACTGATCTGATATCGATGGCCTATCCTGATGATAAAACCTATCCTAATGATAAAACCCTTTAAAACTTCAGCATGCCAAGACATTTTGGACAACAAGACTGTGTCCCAATGCATGAAAAAGGTCCATAATGGCATGGTTGGTGAGCTTGGTGTGGAAGAATTTGACTGGTCCGCACAGAGCCCTAACCTCAACCCCATCAAACACCTTTGGGATTAACTAAAACGGAGACTGCCAGCCAGGCCCTTTTGTCCAGTATCAGTGTCTGACCTCACAAATGCTCTTTGAGATGAATGGGTAAATAATACCACAGAATGGCATGTCATAAAAACATGTAATGAGTACCAATACTTTTGTCCACATAGTGTATATTTATATAAATATGTTAATTCTCTGTATAACAACATACGTGATACATAATCTGTTTCACAAAATCCAAAGGAGAACACTGGGTCGCTGTTACAGGTTAAAGGAAGTGGCATTTCATCATAAAATTCGAAAAAATTAAAGCATTAATTTACTGTCTAGACCATAAAGTTATGAAACTTCCAGATTTTGTAATGGCTGTAACTGAAAAACTTTAAGAAGAGATTAGAGTGATATATTTCTTATAAAATACAATACACAGGGTTACTGGTATTGGTGTAAAATACTGTTTTTAGGATCTGTTTGACTACCGGCAGGGGTGCATTAATTCAAATCTGATTTTTTTTAAGATTCAATTTAGGCAAATTTCTCAAATGCCATTTTTCAGATCAGAAGAAAAGAAAGATGAAGAAGGAGAACCACATGAACCCAGTAGGTTTGTGTATACAGACCGGCAGGCAGTTGTAGCAAAACTCAAACAGTTTGTTGTCAAACAGGCTATTTATTATCACCAGCAGCCATGCATTTACCCATAGCCATATATGTGCTGTCCCTTTAAGATTACTAATGGTGGCTTGGCATTAAAGAACTTGAAATAAGACCCACTATGTAATTCACAACTTTTCAGGGTAATCGGAGCACTTTCAATTGGTGTCAGATTTATTCAAGAAATGTTACTATTTGTATTTTTTTAGATCAATGTATAAGGTCTTCCTATCATGTATTTCTTTTAGAGGGTGGTGAAAAGGACATATGATGTCTTCATTGTTTATGATGATGTATTTGGCAATAATCTCACATTTATATCATGAGCATAGCATTAGCAGTAGTATATTTTCTATAGTGAGTATGGAAATATTTTATATATTTTGGCATTTTTGTTCGCAGAGTC
>ONZH01022560.1:0-27896 GCA_900303285.1 Rhinella marina | reverse complement strand
TTATAGTAGAGATATAAATGATAATAAACCAAAGAATGTATACCTATAATATAGATGACAATTTATCTTCTCAATTATTTAGTCAATTTTTTATAAATTTTTCAATTTTGAGATTTTATATTTGAATAAAACCGTATTGGAATGCTTGTAAAATAGTATTATACCAAATAAATTTATTTTTTTATTTGATTGGTATTTAGTTATAAATTATTTTAAAAAAAAAATTTATTGGAATTTTTTTTTATAAACTTTGTCTATTTTAGAACTAATGTAGTAGCGCTCCATGACCACTATCATCCAGCAAATGTCTTTATTTGATTTGTTTAAATTATTATTACTAAAATAAAACTATTTGGAAATATATTAGCGTTATTGAGCTCCATACTGGAATATAACGCTTCGGTTTTGTCCCCATTCATTGTCAATGTGTACAAAACTAAACTGAAGAGAACGGAGGCTCCTAAATGCTTTACGTTCCATCTCCAGATCGGAGAGCAAATCGCAGCATGCTGCAGTTTGCTCACCTGTCTTATCATCCACACAAAAACTGATCAATCATGACCCCCAATGCAAGTCAATGGGGACAGATCCGTTTGTTATGACACAGTACTAAACTGATGCGTCCTCCATTGACTTTGAGTTTTAACCTGTAATTTTCCTGTGGGGAATCTTCCCTTCCTTTGTGTGTCATCCTCCTGATGTCCAGAGCTCCTAGGGCCATAGGTAAGTGTGTGTGTGTGTATATATATATATATATATATATATATATATATATATATATATATATATATAATGTATGTGTGTATGTTAGTGAGACTGTATGACAGGTGTGCCGGATCTCAGTTCCACCCCGACAGGTGCACCTGCAGAAGCATGGATCCAGCAGGACCCTTCATCCACCGGATCCATGCAGCTACTACTGTGAAAATGACCTAATATCCATATAACAAAAATCTGGCATCACTATAAGTATTTTGCTTACTACAATCTCCCAATTGAAAAAGCATTTTGCAAATGTAGTGAACACACTGGACATATAAAAATAGAATAAATAAAAATACAAAACCCAAAATTTGTTAAAAAAAATCGTATTTTTTATATAAAAATTTTAAAAATAACACGTACATGTAAACATAAAATATTATAACATAAAAAATTAAAATATATTTTTTAACAACTATAGTTTTTTGACATTTACAAACTTTTTATTTCCTAAACAAATGTCTTCTAACCAATTCCTCTTTGGGTGGCCATTCAACCGGGGCAATATTTTTGGGTAATCCGGGCATGGCTGATTGCCATGTTGACTCCATATTTCCTTTGCCAAATTCAAGAATTCTAGACAGTAATGGCTTGAGAAATTCTTGTGAACGTGGTTCGTAGAGGATTTTAACCATCCATGCTTTTTCGAGCCTTACTGTACTCGAACCTGTATCTTTTTTCTGGCTCTTCATCCTCTGTGTCATCAAACTCTTTTATAACGGCTTGGACTCTGCCCACATTTGAATTGTGGTCCAAAACTGCTAGTGTAGTTCTTGCAACCATTGCATCCATGTAGAAATGTACCCGTTTTGGTCGGTACTTGAGGACGCTTGAATGGAAAACTTCCAATTCACCGTTGTGGCAAAAAAAACAAAGATGTTGAATGTCCTTCATAAGCGATTGATTTAAAAACAATGCTTTTCAACTTTTCAAAAGCAGTGGAGTCATCAGTTAGCCACTTGGTATCTATTATTCCCGGTTCATGATGGCACCTTGAATAGCCATCCTCGGAATCCCATTCGTGAACATTTATAACATGTTTTAAAAGGGACTTCCACCTTTTGATTAATTTGGCTGGGTCTCCATCACAGTTTCTGGAGCACCACCATAGGTGATTTTTAATTGATGATATCCACGGAGAAAGTGAGCCACAATTTTTAGTTTTTGAAACGGTAAGGACCTTTTGGCCAACCGACTTGGCCAGATGCCAAACGTCAAATTGATGTCGGATACGGGGGTATTCCTCTTTGATAATTTTACGTATACCAACATGCCGATCAGTTGCCACTATGCGTATGTTTATATTGTTTTCAATTAATCGGTCCAATGTTTCTTTGAAGGCTATTTTTTTCTAAGCTCACTGAATTGGCTGGTGGAATTAGTTGTTGCACACTAAAATCCAATATTTTTCCTAGGTTGGTATCCATCATTGTATAGATACAATATTTGGCAGAAAATCCTGGACTGTCTGATTGCCCATCCCCAGCCAAGCAAAGCGGTGTCCTTCCCAATGAGGATATTATTTTGGCACGTTCAGTTTTCCATTCTTCATGTATCATCGGGAATATAAACTTCGGCTGGTTCCGGTAATGTGTGGATTTCGATATGATAGGGACATTCAGTAGATGGAAAAAATTTATAATTTTTAGAAAATGGCTCCCACTGAGAACTACAGCGCTTGACAATAAAAGATTGCCAGCCGCAATCCGATTGACTCTCGGTTGACTGGTCCATAGTTGCTGAATGTGCCCCCGTACACATTTTATATCCACATTGATAGCAGATCCAAGTTCTCTAATTTTCAGGTGGGTAAGTTTTGCTCCACAACTTTTTCTGTATTGACAGGGTATGACAGACAATAAACTTTCAAGGCAACTTTGGAAGACTATAAATTTTTTATCCGCCACAGGGTCTTTCAGATCACCGCATATGACATCCATCAGATCTTGATCTGTTGTTACTTCCTCTAATGGTTCAATGTCATCAAGATCGTCCATGAAGCTAGATAAATCCTCATCTTCCTCCTCCTCTGAGTCCACAGTTTCAAATTGTGTAAATGGATGGTCTTCCTCCAATTCTTGGCATTCTTGGTTTTGTGCCAACATAATTTTTTGAATATTTCTTTGTGGTGTTAGTTTCAAAGGAGACATATTGATTAGTAATCGGTTGCTGTTTTTTAATGTACTCAGTGGGGTGGATGTAAATGTACTGGGCAATGGGTCATAGGCGTCTATGTCCTTACTGAAAGAATAGTCACTTGTATTTCCTGATGTTTTTTCAAGTTCAATATCTTCTTCAACAGAAGAGACTTCACTTTGGCCATGATATGAAGTTTGTGGTTTTTTTTAAAAAATAGTAATGTATCAGTTTGCGATGCCGTTTTTACCAATTGCATGACTTTTTTTTTTTGCCACTTTGGATAGTGGTGCTTTGGATCTTTTAATTGGGTTTGCCAAAATACGGCATTGTGTGCCACGTTGTCGCTTTCTAATTTTTTTTGTTTGAACACCAATACTGATTTTTTCAATACAACTTGTGTCCAAGATAAAAGTATTGTGAAATTTTGACCAATATAGGTCCGTATTGGTGGATTTATCTTCCTTAGCCGGCAGATTGGGACAAACAATCTGTACATCCATCTCGGTAACTGTTGCAGTCAATGGAAGATTTAGTTGGATTGCGCTGCCTAGTAAATTCATTTCCCCAGTTAGAATTACATTACTTGAGGAAATAACTGGTTGTGTACTAACTGGAGTACTAGGCATTTCAACAATCTTTCTTTTCTTTGGTCTTCCTCTAGTAGAAGCTCTGGCCGGTAAATTCGACACTGTTGCCGCTGCTGTCTGATTTTGTCCACTAACTGATTCCTCAGTAGTGAGTGAAGAAGGGGTAGCAGATCGAGATTCTGAACTGAATAATGAATCAGAGGTGGATTGCCTTTCTTCAGCTGTCCCAGCAGTAGCATCAGATGAATCCTGTGTACTTTCTTCTATTTTCGGAAAAATGGTGGGCACAGCATCTTGCCATAATTTTTCCGCAATCCTCCTTTTTCATAGGCAAAGTAGTCAAAGTGCTTAGAGCACAAATGATAATTGTCATGGGTTTTTTTTCCTTCCATAATTTTTTCCACCCATTCATCAACATTTGGAAAATGTTCAGGAGCTTGCTCAATCCATTTTCGGATAATGCTAGGATCCTTTGGAAAAACATGCATTATCACGTTTTTTCCTTTGTCTCTCCAGCTGTGAGTGCAACCCTTGATGATGCAAGATGGCATTTTTTCAATTGAGATATAGTTTTCTGCAAAATAAAAATAAATAAAACAGTTTACTATTTTGATTTTGAAATAATATTTTAAATTTTTTTTTAAATATATATTTTTTAAATATCAAATACTACTATTATATAGATTGCATATTACCACATTTTACAATATTTGTGATTATTTTGCACATTTAAACAACTATCAATATGGTGAACATAATAAGTAAAGTAATAAACAGCCAACTTAGGCTACTGTGACACTAGAGGCAGGCCCGATCCGTCGGGTCAAGGGTGCTGCCAGATCAGGGTTGCCGCCGGTACTTGTGTGGGGCAGGAACCTAATTCTGCCACTACACATTACACACACTACCACACATATAGACATACATATATACTAGTGTTGCACGATATATCGAAAACTAGGTACGGTTTCGGTACCTAGTGCAGTACCGAAGCTCGATACCGAGTTTTCTTGCCGTCCGATACTTAGAACATGGCGCGCGCATCACTTTAATGCGGTTGCCATGTTCTAATATCCGCCGCGCTGCCAGGGCCAGATTACAATTGGAGCGCCCCTGCTCCAATGATTTCATGGGGGGCCCCGCGCCCCCCTCAGACCTCAGATCAGCCCACCCAGCCACTTTAAAAAAAAAAAGCATACTTACCTGTTCTGGCCGCCGCTGTCCTCAGGTTACGCGCTCCACTGTCTTCCCTGCCGGCACGCTCTATGACCTGACGCAGCGTCAGGTCATAGTGCGCGCCGGCAGGTTAGACAGTGGAGCGGGGAGCCTGAGGACAGCGGCGGCCAGAATAGGTAAGTATGCTTTTTTTTAAAGTGGCTGGGTGAGCCGATCTGAGCTCTGATGGGGGCACAAGACGCTGACCTGTGGTCTGATGGGGGCACAATGTGTTGATCTGAGGTTTATTATCTCTGTACTGTGACATCACTGTGTTTATTATCCCTGGACTGTGACATCGCTGTGTTTATTATCTTTGTGCAGTGACATCGCTGTGTGTATTATCCCAGTGCAGGAAGAGGTAAGTGGTCTGTGTTTGTGTGTTTGTTTTCTATTTTTCAGGGTCGTGAATGCAGAGGACTATGTTGGATTCGGTGGACTACGTTGGACCAGCTTTTTTTTTTTAATAAAATGGTCAGGGGTCTGGGGGAGTGTTTATTTCAATAAAATGTTTTATACTTGTGTCTGTGTGTATTTTTTTTTTACAATACTACAGTTTTAGTAATCATGGCTATCTACAGACGGCCCTGATTACTAATACTGGGCTTAGTGCTTGCTGGTATGGCAGGCCAGCAGTAACCCCAACATCTATTACCTCGGCACCCACCGCCACCAGGGGTGCCAGGAAGAGCCGGGTACCCGCAGGACCAGACCTTCTAAATTGAGGGTCTGGCTCTGGGGCGGCTGCAGGCTGGTACCATTAGGCTGGGAAGGGCCAATAACCGTGTCCCTTCCCACTCTGGTAGTGCCAGGCTGCCGCTGCTGGTTGTATCTGGCTGGTGAACGGAAAAGGGGGGGGGGGGGCCACGCCATTTTTTTACAAAAATAATTTTTTAAAAAATGGCATGGGGTCCCCCCTAATAAACACAGTGATGTCACCGTACATGGATAATAAACACAGTGATGTCACAGTACAGGATAATAAACACAGTGATGTCACTGTACAGAGATAATAAACACAGTAGACATTCGGCATGAGCAGTGGCCCAGGGGGAGCCGGAGGATGGGAAGTGGTAGTGCATCTGGCTGCAGATAGTCTATCACGGTGGCTTTCTTCACACCGTAGCTCCCTAGGATTTTAAAAAGAGGGCGCTCCCCTTCTTCCCCACGTGGCACATGTTGGGGCATCCTGTCTAAGGGTAGTCAGTAGAGATGAGCGACGTTTTCCAAAAATCAATTCAGTTGCTTCCCTCAATTTTCCCCAAAAAATAGTTTAGTTAAGATTTAATTTGTCATGAAGCGTGTTAAATCAGATCTGCCTCAGCCTGCAGTTAAACTTTAGGGAGAATGTATCCAGGTGTACATCACTGTGCAGTGCAGCAACATGCATAGCTAGTACTTTCTCATAGCGAAACAATTACTATGCATCAGAATGACAGGGAGGTCACATATATGGATGTGCACATCATCATGCAGGACACCAACATTTCTAGCTAAACTAAAAAGCAGCATCCTTCAGTAAAGCAAAAAAAAAAAAAGAAAAAAAATGATGCGCGCCCCAGAAGGTGTCCCAATGATTCTTTAGTGGAGCAAAATAAGGACATGAAGGTAGATGCAATAAAGTAGTGGTTAAAGGGTTTTTCTGAGTTATATATATTGACGACCTATCCTCAGGATAGGTCATCAATATCAGATCGGTGGGGGTCCGACACCCGGCACCCCTGCCGATCAGCTGTTTGAAGAGGAGGCGCGCGCCGTATCAGCGCTCCCTCCTCCTCACTGTTTATATGCTGTCCATAACGGGGGTAGTGGTGAGTAGGTGTAATTACACCTCACCGCCCCATTCATTTCTATGGGAAGAATCGCTTCCATAGACTTGTATGATAGGGTAGTCAATCGTACACCACAGGTAGTGAAAGATTCCTCTGGGTGTTCCCAATATCACCCTGCCGCTATAGCTCTCTGTTTTCAAGAATACTATGCCAGGCTATACAACTTGAATCGTAACATCCAGCATCCCCCCCCACTATCCCACATACGGGATTATTTGAGCTCCTGTTGCCTTCCTAAGCTCTCATCAGAGGCAGTAACTCAGCTGAATGCCCCCATTACTGCGGAGATGCTAAACGAGGTGATAAAGGGTCTCCCGACTGGTAAGTCCCCTGGCCCGGACAGATTCACCAATCTATATTACAAGACCTGTGGAGCAGAACTCTTCCCGCACCTTTTGGCCCTTTATAACTCGTTTCTTCAGGGCTCTCCAATCCCCCCTACTATGCTGGCATCCCATATTGTAGTGATCCCCAAGCCGGGCAAAGACCCACAAGACTGTAAGAGTTACAGGCCGATTTCGTTATTAAACGCTGATTTGAAGATTTTTACTCGTATTCTTGCTGTACGCCTGAATGCCTGGCTCCCAACCCTGATTCACAAAGATCAGGTGGGGTTTATCCCATGCCGTCAGGGGGGAGACAACACCCGTAGGGTTCCTAATCTCATTGATATGGCCAACCGCACTAATACCTCAGCTGTGATCTTAAGCCTTGATGCTGAAAAGGCCTTTGACCGCATTGATTGGTCATTTTTATTTGAGACCCTCCGGGTGTTTGGGATCTCCGGGCCGTATCTACAAGCTATCTACAGCCTCTATTCACCCCCCTCCGCCCTGGTTAAGCTTCCACACTGCTCCTCTGCATCTTTCACTATCTCTAATGGTACACGTCAGGGCTGCCCCTTGTCACCGCTGATTTTTGCCCTTTGTATTGAACCCCTTGCCGCTCACATTCGTCTGAACCCTGACATCCGAGGTCTTAAAGTTCGTGATAAAGAATTTTAAATTTCATTATATGCAGACGATGTTCTCACACTGACTAATCCCCATATCACGTTACCTAATTTACAAGCAGCCCTTATGAAATATGGGTCTCTCTCTGGTTATAAAGTTAACACCTCTAAATCAGAAGCCCTGCCCATTCTTGTATCTTCAATGGACCTTCAAAGACTTAAAGACGCAGCGTCAGGTCATAGTGCGCGCCAGCAGGGAACACAGTGGAGCGGGGAGCCTGAAGACAGCGGCGGCCAGAACAGGTAAGTATGCTTTTTTTTAAAGTGGCTGGTTGGGCTGATCTGAGGTCTGAGGGGGGCCACAAGACGCTGGTCTGAGAGAGGCACAAGACGCTGACCTGAGGTCTGATGGGAGCACATTGTGTTGATCTGAGGTCTGAGGGGGGCCACAAGACGCTGACCTGAGGTCTGATGGGGGCACATTGTGTTGATCTGAGGTCTGATGGGGGCACAAGACGCTGATCTGAGGTCTGATGGGGGCACAAGACGCTGACCTGAGGTCTGATGGGGGCACAAGACGCTGACCTGAGGTCTGATGGGGGCACATTGTGTTGATCTGAGGTCTGATGGGGGGCACAAGACGCTGATCTGAGGTCTGATGGGGGCACAAGACGCTGATCTGAGGTCTGATGGGGGCACAAGACGCTGACCTGAGGTCTGATGGGGGCACAAGACGCTGACCTGAGGTCTGATGGAGGCACAAGACGCTGACCTGAGCTCTGATGGGGGCACATTGTGTTGATCTGAGGTCTGATGGGGGCACAAACACTGATCTGAGGTCTGATGGGGGAACAAGACGCTGATTTGAGGTCTGATGGGGGCACAAGACGCTGACCTGAGGTCTGATGGGGGCACATTGTGTTGATCTGAGGTCTGATGGGGGCACAAGACGCTGATCTGAGGTCTGATGGGGGCACAAGACGCTGATCTGAGGTCTGATGGGGGCACAAGACGCTGACCTGAGGTCTGATGGGGGCACAAGACGCTGACCTGAGGTCTGATGGGGGCACAAGACGCTGACCTGAGGTCTGATGGAGGCACAAGACACTGACCTGAGCTCTGATGGGGGCACATTGTGTTGATCTGAGGTCTGATGGGGGCACAAACGCTGATCTGAGGTCTGATGGGGGAACAAGACGCTGATTTGAGGTCTGATGGGGGCACAATGTGTTGATCTGAGGTTTATTATCCCTGTACAGTGACATCACTGTGTGTATTATCCCTGGACTTTGACATCACTGTGTTTATTATCCCTGTACTGTGACATCACTGTGTTTATTATCCCTGTACGGTGACATCACTGTGTGTATTATCCCAGTACTGTGACATCACTGTGTTTATTATCTCTGTACTGTGACATCACTGTGTTTATTATCTCTGTACTGTGACATCACAGTGTTTATTATCCCTGTACAGTGACATCACTGTGTTTATTATCCCTGTACAGTGACATCGCTGTGTGTATTATCCCAGTGCAGGAAGAGGTAAGTGGTCTGTGTTTGTTTTCTATTTTTCAGGGTCGTGAATGCAGAGGACTACGTCGAATTCGGTGGACTACGTCAGACCAGCTTTTTTTTTTTTTTTTTTAAATAAAATGGTCAAACAGGGGTCTGGGGGAGTGTTTATTTCAATAAAATGTTTTATACTTGTGTGTGTGTATTTTTTTTTTACAATACTACAGTTTTAGTAATTAGGGCTATCTACAGGTGGCCCTGATTACTAATACTGGGCTTAGTGCTTGCCGGTATGGCAGGCCAGCACTAACCCCAACATCTATTACCTCGGCACCCACCGCCACCAGGGGTGCCGGGAAGAGCCGGGTACCCGCAGGACCGGACCTTCTAAATTGAGGGTCTGGCCCTGGGGCGGCTGCAGGCTGGTACCATTAGGCTGGGAAGGGCCAATAACCGTGTCCCTTCCCACCCTGGTAGTGCCAGGCTGCCGCTGCTGGTTGTATCTGGCTGGCGAAGGAAAAAAGGGGGGGACCCCACGCCATTTTTTTACAAAAATAATCAAATAATTTAAAAAAAAATGGCGTGGTATAAAACATTTTATTGAAATAAACACTCCCCCAGACCCGTTTGACCATTTTATTAAAAAAAAAAAAAAAAGCTGGTCCGACGTAGTCCACCGAATCCGACATAGTCCTCTGCATTCACGACCCTGAAAAATAGAAAACAAACACACAAACACAGACCACTTACCTCTTCCTGCACTGGGATAATACACACAGCGATGTCACTGTACAGGGATAATAAACACAGTGATGTCACTGTACAGGGATAATAAACACTG
Source organism: Rhinella marina (assembly GCA_900303285.1). Taxonomy (NCBI): domain Eukaryota; kingdom Metazoa; phylum Chordata; class Amphibia; order Anura; family Bufonidae; genus Rhinella; species Rhinella marina. The sequence continues at coordinate 18,054 of ONZH01022560.1, read as the reverse complement.
TGATGTCACAGTACAGATATAATAAACACAGTGATGTCACAGTACAGAGATAATAAACACAGTGATGTCACTGTACAGGGATAATAAACACAGTGATGTCACAGTACAGAGATAATAAACACAGTGATGTCACCGTACAGGGATAATAAACACAGTGATGTCACAGTACAGGGATCGGCGTCTCGTGCCCCCATCAGACCTCAGGTCGGCGTCTCGTGCCCCCATCAGACCTCAGGTCGGCGTCTCGTGCCCCCATCAGACCTCAGGTCGGCGTCTCGTGCCCCCATCAGACCTCAGGTCGGCATCTTGTGCCCCCATCAGACCTCAGGTCAGCGTCTTGTGCCCCATCAGACCTCAGATCAGGGTCTCTCCCCCCCCCAGACCTCAGATCAGCCCACCCAGCCACTTAAAAAAAGCATACTTACCTGCCCTGCCGCGCTGCCGCTGCCATCAGGTTCCGCGCTCCACTGTCTTCCCTGCTGGCGCGCACTATGACCTGACGCTGCGTCAGGTCATAGTGCGCGCCGGAAGGGAAGACAGTGGAGCGTGGGAGCCGAGGACAGCGGCAGCGCAGCAGGACAGGTAAGTATGCTTTTTTTAAGTGGCTGGGTGGCTTGGGGCCTACCGGAGGATCCTCCGGTCCTCTGGTGGGCCAGTCCGACACTGTGCAGGTCCCTACCTTATGTAAATTTAGGTCACATGTCACTGCCAGCCAATCACTGCTGGGGAGGTATATGGGCTGTTACATCACAGCAGGCATTCCCTCAGGCTTCCCTTTGATGCTGATTGGCTGAAAAAAACGGGCATTTCAAACTTGCAGTGACACACGAATAATCACGAGTCCGCGCTGCCTTGGGATGCCGAGCCGAGCCGAAGCGGGCAATATTCGTGCGAATCATGAATATTGCCGCTTCGATTCGCTCATCACTAGTAATTACCCTTATCGCTGGACGACGGAGGCCCTAAAATATTTAGGAGTTTTTGTAACCCCCTCTTACTCCTCCTTGTATGCTAAAAACTTTCCTCCTCTGTTTAGGGAACTCAGGGCTCTCCTCCATAAATGGAAGCCTCTGTTCCTGTCTCTCTTGGGTCGCATACCTGCGGTGAAAATGTCACTACTCCCGAAGCTCATATACTACTTTGAGACGCTCCCTGTGCGCGTCCCTCTGTCGGACCTTAAACGGATGCAGCAGGCTATTTTCGATTTTATATGGCAGGGTAAACGCCATAGCATTCCTAGTACAGTCATGCTTGCCGCTACAGACAGAGGGGGTCTTTCAGTCCCCAATGTTTTACATTATTACTGGGCTTCCCACCTGCGTGTCATACCGTTTTGGGCCTCCCACCAGGCATACACTAAGTGGGTGGAAATAGAAAAACTGTGGCTGGCCCCTATGCACCCGAATACCTTGTTGTGGCATCAATCATCAGTGTCATCCCATCCCGCATTGTTAGTCCCTATGGCTTTTACTAAGCAAATCTGGGATTCCTGTTGTAAACGTTTTGCCCTTGCCTCCCAGCATTCCTCAATGATATCTTTTCTATATAATCCCGCCATACCCTCTAGTCTAACTGCCCCCATGGTCGGTGTCTGGTCGTCACTGGGTCTCTTCTGGATAGCCGATGCCATGGATGTCTTCAGTTTGACATTCAAGTCTTTTGCACAGCTGCAGGAGCAGGCTAATTTACTGAGGTCGGAAAGCTTCCATTATCTGCAGGTCCGTCACTACATTAGCTCTCTCTTTGGGACCCTTCAAGTCTCCCTTCCCACTAGGTTTGAGCGTTTATGTCGCTTGGGTACGGATACGAAAGGCCTGATTTCTGCGATTTATCATCTTTTAGCTGCCCCGAGGGAAGATGAACTTCCTCACCATAAATACATGGACAGGTGGTCCAGGGACATTGTATCCCCTATCCCCCACTCAGCTTGGCAGATCATTTGGAACAGAGCAGCACAATCCTCTGTGTACCTTTGTACCACTTATAAAGAGACGCAGTACAAGCTGCTCATGCACTGGTACCATACACCGGCCCTTCTACATTCTCTGAATCCTGCCATTCCTTCGGTCTGCTGGCGCTGCTTGGGGGATACTGGTACCCTGTATCACGTATTTTGGACGTGTCCCTTAATTATCCCATTTTGGGAGGGTGTCAGAGACGTGATTCAGTCGCTTTTTTCATCTCCAGTGGATTTGGATCCAAAAACCTACTTGCTTAATCTCCCGCCTCGGAGGATGAGCGGTCATGCTTCCAGGCTGTTTCTGCTTCTGTGTACGGCTGCTAAGTCCCTAATAGCTAAGTCTTGGAAGCAAACCACTCCCCCATACATGCCGATGTTCTTAGCCAGGATTAGAGATATTAGATCTTTAGACTACCTCACAGCCTCCCTCAACAACTCAGTGGACAAATTTAATCTGGTATGGCTGCCATGGGATGCGCATCCATCCTACTCTTAGATCCCTTATCTCCCCCTTTCCTCTCCTCCCCCCTCCTTCTTTGTCTTACCCCCCCCGTTTGTCCTCGTGGTGTCTCTTGTCTCTATTCCTATTAATGTGGGTACACCACACTGAAATACAAAGGGCTGAGAACTGTCAGTATCATACGCTTTACTACTGTACTTGCTGTATTACTGCTCTGATGAGTATCATGACTCTTCTATATCATGTCCAACATGTGTGTGGTTTGACTTCATGATCCTTTTTTGCTCATATCTGTGTATCCTATGATATTCCTTGTTAATGTCCTTAAAATGTTTGAAAAATGGTGCACTTTCTTTAGTGCCAATAAAATAAACAGTTTAAAAAAAAAAAAAGAAATACCCCAAAACAGCAGATCCTGTAGCTTGCACATCTGCCTTCAAACGTCAGTATTTGGTCAGCATTTGATCAGTATTGGTAATGCAAAAACAGGAGTGGATCCAAAACGAAGATAATATGTGATAGAAATATTTTCATGTGTTCTGTGTTTTGGACCTACTCCTACCACTCCTGCTTTTGGCTTCCAAATCATGATCAAATCCTGATGCAAAATAATGGCCATGTAATAGAAGCCTTATGGTCATTCAAACGACAAGAGACGTTTTTTTTTTTGTTATTTTCTTATTCTTCTGACGAATCAGAAGAACGTAAAAATAAGCGGTGATGTCAACACGGTCAAACAGGGACACTAGCGGCAACCAACAGAGTCCTGACAGGGACTGACAAATAAAGTGGCCTCCTCAAATGGCTTGAGCAAACGGTACGAGTCATGCATGAGTTGCCACTGACTAACATCAAAGTTATACCGGGGAGTAATCCTGTCTATCTGCATTATCAAGAAATCAGTCACAGGTTTCTTCTGCTCATACAGTCGGTCCAGCATGCGAAGTATGGAGTTCCAGTATGTGGAAACGTCGCATATGTGATGTAGAGGAACACCATTCTTCCTTTGCAGCTCAAGGAAGGCATGTTTTACATGGTAAGAGTGTCTGAACTGCATGCACAGTGTCCTTGACATTTTTAAGATGTCTTGCAGTTGGCTGGAAGACTTCATGAACCGGGTGACAACCAGATTGAAGACGTGGTCCATACAGGTCAGCCCTCCCTGACACAGTTCATAGACAATGTTCTTCCCGTTATTGGTGAACATGGTTTCTAACTCCAGTTGGATGATGCGGAGCAGTTCCTCCCTGGCGTGACTTTGTTTGCTGAGGTTGACCAGGTGCAGAGCTGCATGACAACACCGTGCTTTGCATGGCTGGTATGCTGGAGGACCACTCTGAACTGTGCCTACAGTGAAAACTGAGAACAAGGTTGAGAATGAGGAGGCAGAGGTGCAGAAATCCCACGATTACAATGCGAAGATGGAAATGCCATCACTTAGCCAAGTTGCTGGTGTGCCTGGGCCGGAACCACATTTACCCTGCAGGCTGTAAAGAGGATACATATTTTCCTTGTTCATGGTTAAAGTTCTACATGACAGCGCTGACATGAACTGTACCAGACACCGACAGGCTCAAGGACTGGCCCATCTTCTGCTCAACATACGTGTGCACGGCTTGGGATTCACCACCTTGGGTGGGTGCAAGCCATCAGTTCTCTGAAATGTTCAGAGTTCACAATATGGAAAGGGAGGGACTGTAGTACCAGCAACTTGGCCAGGTGCATGTTCAGCTTCTGCACCGTTGGATGAGTCCACACATACGGTTGTCTCTTTGCCATGACCTCTTGCAACACATGCTCCCACCCAACAGTCATCATCGCTAGTTGCATGCCTAAGGGAGGACGCAGTGAACCTCTCCTCCAAGTTTTGCTGCCTGTAGCTGCTGACTGTCCATACTAAGCTTGTCTTTGCTAAAAAGCAGAGCAGAACTGGCAGCATGCATTACTTTCTGAGCAGCAGAAGCAACAAAAGAAAAATGCAGTTCCCTGACAGGTGAGGGCGCAGAGGTTGTTCCTGGGCCATTTAAGTGTGGTGTCAGAGGAACCCACTGATTCCTGACTGTGTGTATCTGTTGTCACCTGAGTTTATATAGAAGAGCGACTCAACCATTCTAGTACAGCTGGATTGTTAGTCAAAACATGACCAGAGGATGACAGTGCAGCTGTGGCCTGTTACCACTACAACTTTCTTCTGCTGGCTACTGCAACATTTTTGCCACTGCCTGTTCCTTTTGATGGCCCAGGCAACTGTATGTTGGCCATAGTGTACAGGTAAATGCACCTATATATTAGACTGCCTGTTGACAATGAGTCTGATGCACACTAAGTCTATGTATAACTGAACTGATTAATTATTAAAGGCGCAGCAGATGAAATAGGTAAATGTGCCTATATATTAGACCGCCTGTTGACAATGAGACTGATGCACACTAAGTCTATGCATAACAGAACAGATTAAGAATGGCACAGCAGATGAACAAGTTGCACAGAACGATTACACTGAGCCTGCACTGTCCCTGCAGTCTCCCTGTGCTCTCCCTACAGTGTGTATACACTCTCCCTACGATCTCCCTACACTGTCCCTATCCGATATTCTATAATAAAAAGCTTTTTTAACCACTGTCTCTAGCACTTGGTACGTCTTTCCCTATTCGCAGCTCACAATAAAATGGCAGAGACCAGAGGGGATGAGGTTTATATAGGGCTGTACAAGGAAAGGAAAATACATACAATGCAATGGCACACTGCTAACCAGATAAAGCACAAATGCCATAGATATATGATGTGTTCTGAAGCTAATGCTATGCTTGTTGATAAATTAGAGATTCCTGGCAAATATATTTTGTACAAAATTATCTGGGCCCGTCCACCAAATCGTCCAGGTGATCTCTGTAGAACGGGAACCTAACACTATTTCCTACCTGTTATGTGCCAACCTTGGCTTCCGTATAATCAGCCTTTTGCCATTTCTGGTGCTTCAAAGGCCTCCACTAATACAGGGATGCAGGTACCAAGCATGCATGCCGAGTCCACTCGGCTTTATAGTTACGCTAATTAAAATCAGCCTATGGGGCAGACGGGGCTAGACAATGATTTTAATTAGTGTAACTATAAAGCCGAGTGGACTCGGCATGCATGCTTGGTACCTGCATCCCTGTATTAGTGGAGGCCTTTGAAGCACCAGAAATGGCAGAAGGGACCTAGCATGCATGTGACGGGCCCAGATAATTTTGTACAAAATATATTTGCCAAGAATCTCTAATTTATCAACAAGCATAGCATTAGCTTCAGAACACTTCTGTCACGCTCTGGTGTGGAGGGAAAAGCTGCACCAAGCGAATGAGGGAAGGGAACAGACCAAAACCAGGGAAACGGTCACCTCCTGCAGGGAACCCTGAGACTAGGCCCTGACTGACTACCAGTATGAACAATCCTGGGTTGTAGGAGGGTTCATACACAAGAACCTAATGGAGGGTTCATACACAGGAACCTAATAATAAATGCACCCTAAAGAACCCTGCAGCTAGTGACAAGAAAGAGTAAACGCGTTCCTCCAAGAGTAAGGACGAACAGGAGACTCCAAAAGGAAAACCACAAAAGGGAAAAAGTCACTTATCTTTAAGCAGATATTGCAGCAACCGGATCTCAGCCGAGATCCACACCACACACTACTAAGAAGGCAGAAAGTATAAACCGCAAGGGATACTGGGAGAGGAAGGGGTAAATAGGAGAAAGATAATTACCACAGTGGCAACAGCTGAGGGGAAGGGGTGTGGTAACCAAATCAAGGGAAAAGCATGTCAAATTATGTCACTCTTGAAAGCAGCGCAGAACGTCTGATACCAGACGCAAGCCCACTCGTGACAACTTCATATCTCTATGGCATTTGTGCTTTATCTGGTCAGCAGTGTGCCGTTGCATTGTATGTATTTTCCTTTCCTTGTGCAATCAGCCATAGCAACGTGCACCTGCGCATTGGGATGTGCTGACTGAAATCCCCTTTTTTCCTTATATAGGGCTGTGACATCACAGGTGATGGCTACCTGCTGATTGGCTGGCTGCACAGCATTATGGGTCATATCCCGTTCCTGGGATTCTTACTTTGTAACACATTTGCAACGCAGCCATTTTAGGAAACAAATCGATTCGTTACAAAGAAGTAAGAGGACATTCGGATTCGTGCAAATTGAATTTTTCCTGAAATTCAGATCGAATTCAGTTTATTTCACTTTAGTCAGGATGTCAGTGATGTTGAGTGTTTGTATGGCTGAAAGGCAGGGCATATCGAGTGCAATGTGCAGCGTATGGTGTAGGAGTCAGAGAACAAAGCCACAGGTAGAAGAATAAACATCTCTCTTTACTTAAAGGGTTTCTGTCACCAGTTTTGGGCATATAAAACAGGATGACATTTGCAATGTGCAAATGTCACCTGATGCCCAAACTGGTAATAATTTTTTTACTGGTGCCCCCGTTTTTGTAATAAATGAACTTTTGTAATATGTAAATTAATCTCACTAGGTGCAAGGGGCGGTAACCCTGCATCTAGGAGCGCCGTTTCCCTACCTTTATTCACGCCCCCTTTTCTTGTGATGGACAGGGCCAGGCAGCTCGCTCTATGTGCTCCTGGCCCTGTCCGTGCTGGAAATCCCGCGCCTGCGCCGTGCGGACTTCATTCGGCGCAGGCGCAGTGAGTGCCGATGGCTGCCGGGCTCCCGGCTTCCTCACTGCGCCTGCGCCGATGACGTCACAGTACACCCGGAAGAGAAGGCGGCGCAGGCGCAGTGAGGAAGCTGGGAGCCCGGCAGCCATCGGCACTCACTGCGCCTGCGCCGAATGAAGTCCGCACGGCGCAGGCGCGGGATTTCCAGCACGGACAGGGCCAGGAGCACATAGAGCGAGCTGCCTGGCCCTGTCCATCACAAGAAAAGGGGGCGTGAATAAAGGTAGGGAAACGGCGCTCCTAGATGCAGGGTTACCGCCCCTTGCACCTAGTGAGATTAATTTACATATTACAAAAGTTCATTTATTACAAAAACGGGGGCACCAGTAAAAAAATTATTACCAGTTTGGGCATCAGGTGACATTTGCACATTGCAAATGTCATCCTGTTTTATGTGCCCAAAACTGGTGACAGAAACCCTTTAAATACAAAATGGGAGTTGAGGTACATCTCACTATAGTGGACACAGTTCCAAATGTACACTGTTCAATTTTCTCCCAGATAGTGAAGTATGGAGTTTGGCAAGGATGAGAGTTATGGCTTTCCTTTCTATCCTGCTGGGACATGTCCAAATGTGAAGGGTGTCTTAATGGTGTCCTTCATTGCAGCACTAAGAGCATTAAGAGGTCTCTTAATGTTGACATTGCAAAATTTGGGGAGTCTCTTTGAGGCCCAAGAAGAAGCATAGGTCACTGCTTCCTTCTTCATCTACACTCTACTAAATTAGGGGTGGGACCAGCCCACCTCTAACCTACTAGGAGAGCTGAGACAGAATGGCTGTGCCAACCATACATTGCATAGCATGAAATAACATTACACAACATTAAAGTGTAACTGCCAATTATTTTTTTTTCTTGTAATGTGTAGGGACAGTGATAGGGAACATTTTTCTAATACACTTTATTTAAAAAACATGTAAATTTATATGAGAAAACTTGCCAGTACAGAGCAGCGCTCACTGTGAAGATGACTGGGGTTAAAGGGGTTATCCAACCTCTATAATGCCCCCCAAAAAGGCCTGGGCAACTCATACAAGTTATACTTACCCTGCTCCCCAGCAGCCTTGTCTCTCCTGATACCTGCACAGCCCCCGCTGCATCTCCCTGTCACGGGGATCAACACATCTGGTGACAGGTGGAGGGGGGGAGGGGTGTGTCAATCAGTTAATAGCAGGCCATGATGAGGACGAGCCTTCCTAGCATCGTAGGTGACGCTAGGGAGGCTCGTCCCCGTCACGGCCTGCTAGTGGCTGTCCTCCGTCACTGGATGTTTTGATCCACGCGACAGGGAGATGCAGCAGCGGCCATGCGGGGTAAGTATAACCTATATGAGGTGCCTGGGCATTTTGGAGGGCATTATAGGGGTTGGATAACCCCTTTAATCCCTTTTCCCTCCCAGATGGCTCCTATATATTTCTAGAAACTAACATCTGTACTATGCATATATATTGCCTTGCCCTCCTGCTATATTGACAATGACCAGCAAGGCCAGCGCTGACAGTGAATGATTCTTCTGTATCCCCAGTGTGCGGAGTAACTAACCAGCCACTGGGAGACGCAGGGCAGATCGTGCAGTCAGCACTGGCTATTAAGGAAGAGAAACAGGAAATAGTTCATTTACAACATATAGGAACAGTATATACTATAAATCAGTTACTCCATGTCTCTCCTTCTCAATAGCCAGTTCTGACTGAATGATTTGCCCTGCATATCCTGGCGGCCAGCTAGATACTTCGTGTTACAGTAGTTACTCTCTGTCCTGGCACAGATTGTCTCCTTGGACCAAAGGCCTTTCACCTTGGCAAAATAATAAACGAGGGCCCAGTTGAAGCTACCTGAATCCCACACGCAGTGGAGCATCAGGCTGACATGTCTTGCCTTCTCTACAGCTAGGCATTCTCTCCAATTCCCACTCCGAAAAGGCTGTTTCAGCACACCTGGCACAGATCCAAGATGGGCCGAATAACCCTTTCTGTGCTGGTGCACGATGAACAGAGTGTCTCTGGGCCTTAGTGCAAACTATGTACAATTAATTGCAGATACTCCCATGTCTGAGGTTCTGCATATCTAGTAACTGCACGTTTGAAAACACAAGCTAAACTTTTATAAACTGGTCTAATTTATTTATGGTGCTTGCTCCTTGTATATGTACTTAGAACAACCCTCACAAAACCCTGTGAATCTCTACTAAAAAGCTTCATTCTTGGGTCCCTAGAAAGTGCCCATTTTAAGGTAAGGACTTATCAATATGATCTACATCTTTAATCATATCTGACATGCACCTAAATAAAAGGGAAGGATCAGCCCCAGTCAATACAATGTACTTGTCATGAATTAAAGGCAATGTGACTAGTTCAAGCACCCTGTACAAGTAACTTACTGGAAGAAAAGGACTTAGATTTGGAGGGTTTGTGGCAGTCATAATAATACTCCACAAATACGCCAATGTGGGAACTTACCATAGGCCTGTGATGGATAACCTCCGGCACTCCAGTCGTAAAACTACGACTCCCAAGATGTACACTTGCTTGGCTGTTCTCAGCCATAGAAACTCCATAGAAATGAATAGAGCATGCTGGGAGTCGTAGTGTCACCACAGCTGGAGCGCTGGAGGTTAGCCATCACTACCTTAGGCTGACAGTACAATGTGCTGCAAGAGTCCGGTGAGGTCGACTAACAAACTAAATCCTGTCGACATTAACAACCCAGGTACCCCAGACAAACTAGACAGGAGTATCCAACTGTTGTATATGGAGTAACCAGGAGATGAGTGAAAATAAATCGGCCACTGGACACCACTGTACAGTCTGACATCACAAGTGAGTGGGTTACAGTCAGTGAAGCACAGAAGACAGAGGAGGAGCAAAGTGTACAGCACTTGTTGATGGCACTGATTAAGAGTCACCACTGGAAATACTGTGCTTGGTGATGGCCAGTTTTATGGTGCTAACTGTGGCCCTGTGGTTTAGGTTTATAATCATAATGGATGTAAATATATTCCTGTACTGCAAACTACAAGGTTAGAAAAATGTGTATTGTGTGGTGAGGTAAAGATCACTAGTTGTTACTCCTAAGTATCTTTGCCTATTCAAATTTTCTACCTACTATACAGAGTCTAGACAGTGATAGACTAGGCTGTTTTTTATCTGTAGATTACATCAGTGTGATGATGGGGAGGACAAGGGGGTAAAGATATGTCTAGCTGTTTGAAATGGCTGCTTGTCTCCATTCTGAGAAGATCATATAAGCTCTGATACATTCAAATCCTGAAGGTTTTTATAATACACTACTCACAAAATGTTAGAGATAGTTGGCTTTCGGGTGAAATTTATGGAAAATGTAAAAAGTTCACAATATAGTTATATAATATCATGAAAGTAGGGCATTTAAGAAGAAGCATGCAATGGTGATTTCCTCATGTCAAACAAGTTATTGAAACAAAAGCCAACAACAGTGGTGGATATACCCCCACAAAAAATGTAAATGTCACAAAAACTCATCATTTGGCCTTTAACCACAGGGGTCAGTTTTGGGCCCTATTCTCTTCAATATATTTATTAATGATCTTGTAGAAGGCTTGCACAGTAAAATATCAATTTTTGCAGATGACACTAAACTGTGTAAAGTAATTAACACAGAAGAGGACAGTACACTGCTACAGATGGATCTGGATAGACTGGAGGCTTGGGCAGAGAAGTGGCAGATGAGGTTTAACACTGACAAATGTAAGGTTATGCATATGGGAAGGAATAATGCAAGTCACCAGTACATACTAAATGGTAAAATATTGGGTAACTCTGACATGGAAAAGGACCTAGGAATTTTAGTGAACAGCAAACTAAGCTGTAGAAACCAGTGTCAGACAGCTGCTGCCAAGGCCAATAAGATAATGGGTTGCATCAAAAGGGGCATAGATGCCCGTGATGAGAACATAGTCCTTCCACTTTACAAATCACCAGTCATACCACACACGGAGTACTGTGTACAGTTCTGGGCTCCTGTGAACAAGGCAGACATAGCAGAGCTGGAGAGGGTTCAGAGGAGGGCAACTAAAGTAATAACTGGAATGGGTGGACTACAGTACCCAGAAAGATTATCAAAATTAGGCTTATTCACTTTAGAAAAAAGACGACTGAGGGGAGATCTAATAACCATGTATAAATATATCAGGGGTCAGTATAAAGATCTCTCTGATGATCTATTTATCCCCAGGACTGTGACTGTGACGAGGGGACATCCTCTGTGGCTGGAGGAAAGAAGGTTTGTACACAAACATAGAAGAGGATTCTTTACGGTAAGAGCAATGAGACTGGAACTCTCTGCCTGAGGAGGTGGTGATGGTAAGTTCACTAAAAGAGTTCAAGAAAGGCCTGGATGTATTTTTGAAGGGTAATAATATTACAGGTTATAGTTACTAGAGAGGGGTCGTTGATCCAGGGAGTAATTCTGATTGCCTGATTGGAGTCGAGAAGGAATTTTTTTCCCTAAAGTGGGGAAAATTGGCTTCTACCTCACAGGGGTTTTTTGCCTTCCTCTGGATCAACTTGTAGGAAAACAGGTCGAAGTGGATGCACAGATGTCTTTTTTCGGCCTTATAAACTATGTTACTATGTTACATCAATTACAGTTTGACAATGCCATCTCATGTTGTTCACAAGTTGACTTATTGTCTGCTGAAGCATGACATCCCACTTTTGTTGAAGGGCAGCCCTCAGGTCATTGAGGTTCTGGGGTACAGAATTACCAGCCTCTACACAGCGACTCAGCTGATCCCATAGGTTTTCAATAGAATTCAGGTCTGGAGAAAGTGCAGGCCACTCCATTTGAGGTACCCCAGTCTCCAGCAGTTGTTCCCTAATGAGGCGACCTCGATGAGCTGGCGCATTGTTGTCCATGAAGATGAAATTAGGCCTGTGTTGTTAATGCAGAGGCACAATGACTGGATTAATTATGTTATTCAAGTTGTATGGGCATGTCACTGCCATTCACAAAGTGTAGGGCAGTTCTGTATTGACTAGATGTCTCCAACATCATTGGTGACCATCACTAGTCCCTCATCCAGTGTAGATGCTCCCTGGCGATGTTATGCAATCATGGTATGGTGGTATTCTATAATCAAGTTATTATGTTTGTTATTCAATCATGGTATTAAGTTATTTTTCAGTATAATGGTATTATGTAGTCACTAAAAACATTATTATTTGGGGGTAGGGCTATGATTGTACAGTATATAGATTTCAGTGTATTATACTGTAGTGTACCCTATAATGAGCTTTGGAGAAAACAGTCCACGCCACTGATCACTACGACCAAGCTGTGCACTAGGTAGCTAACAGTAATTATTTTGTGGCATCACCATTGATGTTTAATTATAAACTATAATTTTATTATTGATCTTCTCCTTTTTTTAACACTGACAACTTTATTATGACACTTGTTCATAAACCAACGAAACACGGCTATAACTGGCAAGTTTTTAAAGTGTCTTTAATAGAGGCATATTCAGCCTCAGTGCCTAGCATAAGCTATAAAATATGGCTGTGTGTTTCATACATACCTGTAATATTACTATACCAGTGCTAAGGAACCCCTCTCTCAAGCGGCGCGGCAATGTTGACAGATTCCTCGTCAGACAGGTGTTTAACCCCTTCCCGAGCCCTGGACGAGAATGCTCCCTACCGGCCAGTACTTAACGCCTTAGGACGAGAATTGTCCTCCTAGGGTTAAACTGGATACCGGCATGCGCTGTGCCACGTTCAGCAGCAGGGGCCCCGGCTCTCAGTATCAGACCGCGGCATACAGGGGGTTTGCGGCAGCTTGTAAATCCCCATCGGGTCCCCCCCAACCTCAGCACATGCCCTCCACAGGCATCGGGACTGCCAAGCTACGAAGCCCAGGAGATCCAGCCACAGCGCTGGGTCTCCTAGGCAACTGTCAGCGTCTTACAGTGTATTGTGTTTGTGCTGCTATTGAAAACAGGAATCAGACCCTGAAATGTTGAAGTCCCATAGTGGCGACATAAGTCAACAGTTAAAAAAAAAGTGAGAAAAAGTTTTTAACAATAAAAAAAATTAAGGTTTCAATAAAAAAAAAAGCCCCTTCCCCATAAAAGAGACATATAAAATTGTAAAAAATAGAAACAAAAAAATAAAAGAACATATTATATATTAGGTATCGCCACGTCCGTAAGAACCTGCTCTATTAAAATATTTCATGATCCACCCTTCGGTCAACACCGTAAAAAAATAAAATAAAAACTGTGCTAAAAAAAAGTCATTTTTGTCATATTTCATCACAAAAAATGTAATACCAAGCGATCGAAAAGTATATGTACCCAAAAATAATACCAATCAAACTGTCATCTCATCCCGAAAATATGAGCCCCTACCTGAGACAATCGCCCCAAAAAAATAAAAAAACTACACTCTCAGACTACGAAGACACTAAAAATATTATTATTTTTTGTTAAAAAATGATATTATTGTGAAAACTTAAATAAATTAAAAAAGTATACATGTTAGGTATCCTCACGTCCGTAACAACCTGCTCTACAAAAATTATCACATGAGCTAACCCCTCAGTGAACATAGTAAAAAAATAAAAATGGTGTCAAAAAAGCCATTCACTAAAAGTGCAACACCAAGCGATCAAAAAGGCATATGCCCCCCAAAATAGTACCAATCTAACCACCATCTCATACCTGCAAAAAATAACCCCCTACCTGAGACAATCGCCCAAAAATAAAAAAAAAAAATACAGCTCTCAGACTATGAAGACACTAAAACATGATTTTTTTTGTTTCAAAAATATTATTGTGTAAAACTTAAATAAATAAAAAAGTATACATATTAGGTATTGTCGTTGACTCGTTTCCATAACGACCTGCTCTATAAAAATATCACATGATCTAACCCAGGGCTGCCATCAGGAATTTCGGGGCCCCCTACAGGCAAATTTCAGGCCCCCCCCCCCCCGTGCCCCCATCAGACCTCAGGTCGGCGTCTCGTGCCCCCATCAGACCTCAGGTCGGTGTTCGTGCCCCATCAGACCTCAGGTGGCGTCTCGTGCCCATCAGACCTCATGGTCGGCCCCCATCAGACCTCAGGTCGGCGTCTTGTGCCCCATCAGACCTCAGATCAGGGTCCCCCCCCCCCCCCCATAGACCTCAGGTTGGCGTCTTGTGCCCCCATCAGACTACATCCCCCAGGTTGCAATGCAGAAGTACAGAAGATGACCTTATTCAATAATGACCCAGAGCTGGAGATGAAAATACAAGCAAAATGACCCTTCAGACTGGCTGGCTGGGCAAGTTACTACTGCACCGCGTTGCTGGGCTGCTGTCGCTGCACCTGCCACTAAGATGGCGCCGCCTCAGTCTTCATCTCTCCCTTGCGCTTCAGCTGTCTCCTCCTCTGCTGGTGTGGTGGAAGGAGGAGACAGCTGAAGCGCGGCAAGGAGGTAGGCGGCACCCGCTGAGCCCGCGGAGAAGACTGTGGCTGGGCACTGTTAAAGGGCAGTGGGTGAGTGAGGACTCGGAGCCGGCATTAAAGCGGCTCAGTGGGACGGGACTCGAGAGAAGCAGCAAAAATAAAAAATGAATTAAAAAAAAAGCCAGCGGCTGAGTGGGCCCCCTGAGGAGCAGGGGCGTAGCTAAAGGCTCATGGGCCCTGGTGCAAGAGTTCAGCTTGCCCCCCCCCCCGGCTACATTCACACGACAGTTGTTTTTGCAGCCTCCGATCTGCATATTTTGCCGGCTCAGATGCGGACCCATTCACTTCAATGAGCACTGTGTGCTGTCCGCATCTGTATGTCCATTCCTATTTTTGTCCGTTTTGCGGACAAGGATAGGCATTGTTACAGTGGATCTGCAAAAAAAAAAAAAAAACGGATGCCATACGGAACATCATCCTTTTTTTGCGGATCCGCAATTTGCAGACTGCAAAACACAACGTTCATGTGAATGTAGCCTAATACAGCGCCCCATACCTCTTACATCCAGTATAATACAGCGCCCCCATACCTCGTACATCCAGTGTCGTCTCCTCTAATATAGATCTTCTCTTTCCTCATCTTCTCCTTTCAGACGATCAGCAGCAGGGGCCCGGCTCTCATTATCAGACTGCGGCATACAGGGGGTTGCGGCAGCTTGTAAATCCCCATCGGTCCCCCCCACCTCAGCACAAATTCAATTTGTACGCTATTCGTACGCAATTCGTACGCATTTGCGTTATAGATTAAAATATGCGTATGAATAGCGTAGGAATTTTTAAAATGTGTACGCAAATACGCAAAAAAATGGCACTCAAGCATGCTCTGCCGAGCATGCTCGCTCATCTCTAGGACTCGTTTCCATAACGACCTGCTCTCTATAAAAATATCACATGATCTAACCCAGGGCTGCCATCAGGAATTTTGGGGCCCCCTACAGGCAAATTTCACGCCCCCCCCCCCCCCCGTGCCCCCATCAGACTCAGTGCCCCATCAACCTCGGGCGTACTCGTGCCCCCCATCAGACCTCAGGTCGGCGTCTCGTGCCCCCATCAGGGCCCCCATTCAGACCTCGGCGTCTCGTGCCCCATCAGACCTCAGGTCGGCGTTTGTGCCCCATTCAGACCTCAGGTTCTTGTGCCCCATCAGACCTCAGGTCGGGTCTTGTGCCCCCATCAGACCTCAGGTCGGTGTCTTGTGCGCCCATCAGACCTTCAGGTCGGCGTCTTGTGCCCATCAGACCTCAGATCAGGGTCTCCCCCCCCCCCCATTAGACCTCAGGTTGCGTCTTGTGCCCCCCATCAGACCTACATCCAGGTGCAATGCAGAAGTACAGAAGATGACCTTATTCAATAATGACCCAGAGCTGGAAGATGAAAATACAAGCAAAATGACCCTTCAGACTGGGCTGGCTGGGGCAAGTTACTTACTGCACGCGTTGCTGGGCTGCTGTCGCTGCACCTGCCACTAAATGGTGCCGCCCTCAGTCTTCATCTCTCCCTTGCGCTTCAGCTGTCTCCTCCTCTGCTGGTGGCGGTGGGAAGGAGGAGACAGCGAAGCGCGGCAAGGAGGTAGGCGGCACCGCTGAGCCGCGGAGAAGACTGTGGCTGGGCACTGTTAAAGGCAGTGGGGTGAGTGAGGACTCGGACCGCATTAAAGCGGCTCAGTGGGACGGGACTCGGGAGGGAGCAGCAAAAATAAAAAATGAATTTAAAAAAAGCCAGCGGCTGAGTGGGCCCCCCGAGGAGCAGGGGCGTAGCTAAAGGCTCATGGGCCCTGGTGCAAGAGTTCAGCTTGGGCCCCCCCCCGTAACCCCCGCCCCCCCCCCCCCCCCGGCTACATTCACACGACAGTTGTTTTTGCAGCCTCCGATTTGCATATTTTGCGGCTCAGATGCGGACCCATTCACTTCAATGAGCACTGTGTGCTGTCCGCATCTGTATGTCATTCCTATTTTTGTCCGTTTTGCGGACAGGATAGGCATTGTTACAGTGGATCTGCAAAAAAAAAAAACGATGCCAACGGAACATCATCCTTTTTTTGCGGATCCGCAATTTGCAGACTGCAAACACAACGTTTGTGTGAACGTAGCCTAATACAGCGCCCCATACCTCTTACATCCAGTAAATACAGCGCCCCATACCTCGTACATCCAGTGTCGTCTCCTCTATATAGATCTTCTCTTTCCTTCATCTTCTCTTTCAGACCAGCACGCCATTTTTCAGCCATTTCTCATCTCTGCAGTTGACAGAAAAAATCTTAGTTTACTACTAAGTTTACTATTTACTACCCCCAATAATGTGCAGAAGTGCCCCCAAAATCACCCCAATAATGTGCCAGTAGTCCCCACCATAGATGCCCCCCAAATTATGTGCCAGTAAGAAACGCCCCAGAATGCGCATAAGTTCCCCCCATTGATTCCCCCCAAAATCATGTGCCAGTAAAGTGTTCCACCCCATAGATGCCCCCAAATTATTTTCCAGTAAGAAATGCCCCCCAAATTATGTGCCAGTAAGAAATGCCCCCAATGTGCCAATGCCCCCAGTGCCAGTGTAAAATGCCCCCAGTGCCCCCATGTGCCATTAAGAAATGCCCCCAAGTGCCCCCATATGCCAGTAAAAATGCCAGTGCCCCCATGTGCCAGTAAGAAATGCCCCCAGTGCCAGTAAAAATGCCCCCAGTGTCCCCATGTGCCAGTAAAAAAATGCCCCCAGTGCCCCCATGTGCCAGTAAAAATGCGCCCAGTGCCCCCATGTGCCAGTAAAAATACCCCAGTGCCCCCATGTCCCAGGTAAAATGCCCCCAGTGCCCCCAGTGCAGTAAAAATGCCCCCCATGTGCCAGTGAAAATGCCCCCAGTGCCCCCATGTGCCAGTAAAAAGTTAAAAATGCGCCCAGTGCCCCATGTGCCAGTAAAAATACCCCCAGTGCCCCATTTCCCAGTAAAAATTCCCCCAGTGCCCCCATGTGCCAAAAATGCCCCAGTGCCCCCATGTGCCAGTAAAAATGCCCCCAGTGCCCCCATTGCCGTAAAAATGCCCCAGTGCCCCATGTGCCAGTGAAAATGCCCCCAGTGCCCCATTGCCAGTGAAAATGCCCCCAGTGCCAGTAAAAATGCGCCCAGTGCCCCATGTTGCCAGTAAAAATACCCCCAGTGCCCCATTCCCAGTAAAAAATTCCCCCAGTGCCCCATGGCCAGTAAAAATGCCCCCAAGTGCCCCCATGGCCAGTAAAAATGCCCCCAGTGCCCCATGTGCCAGTGAAAATGCCCATGTGCCAGTGAAAATGACCTCAGTGCCCCCATTGCCAGTAAAAATGCCCCCAGTGCCCCATGTGCCCGTAAAAAATGCCCCCCAGTGCCCGTAAAAATGCCCCAGTGCCCCCAATAAAGCTCCGCGTCCGCAATTTCAGCAATAAAAAAAAAACAA
>ONZH01022559.1:0-49463 GCA_900303285.1 Rhinella marina | reverse complement strand
CATCCTGTAAGAGGCACCCTTAAGGCTTATTGCATGTTGAGGGATTCCCAGATGATTATCACTAGGGAATCCAGTTATGTTCAGGGACATGTGTCCACAGATTACTTACGAACCAGTGTAATGATGTTAAAGTTAAATTGCAGTAAACTCTGGTCAGGCCTTATGGAATGATCAGAGTGGTCCGGTAAAACTGGAAGGCTGTACCGAGCAACAGTTTTAAAGGTACGGACCGATGCCAAGGATCTAAGGTATACTCAGTTAGAGGGGTCCCCATCCATACGGTCTTTTATGATCACCATCATGAGAGACAATTGTGTGCCGGAGGTGACGGGATACTATTTCGTCACCTATGCCCACTGGGAACAGGACACCCAGATGGTCATGTTAGACACTAACCCCTGGAGGTGGGATTTAGTGTGCAATGGGGTGGACACCCCTACAGTGGATGTATGGATGGACGGTACCCCTATGACTGAGGAATACCGGAATAGGTATGTGTCTTCCGATTGGAAAGACCCCCGAGGCAGAGATATTAACTTTGATATCAATATAGATGGTTCGTTTAAGTGGCCTTTTTGTGAGGCAGTAGATGAAGGGTGCTGGACTTTTACTCAGTGGGTCTATCTGTCCAATTCCAAACCTATGGGAAAACTAGTGTTACAGGCTGGAGAGAGTGATCAATGGTGCTCATTCAAAGGTAGGGGACAAGTGTGTGTAACGGTGGTTAGGGTCCCCTATGAAACGGGAAGGTCTCCAACCTGTGAAATCCCATTCTGACTCTTGCATCGCCCCTATCCATCAATTGGCAGATCCCATAGCTCCTCAACTGTCATCCCCTTGGAAGATCATTACTAACACGAAATTCGTTCCTTTTCACCTGGAGAATTTCCGTGGATGATTTCCGAGTTGATCATTGGGATCACAGATGTGAGGAGTTTGTGAGGAACCAAATTGACATGATAAGAGGATGGATAGAGGCGGGGCAAGAGGTAAGAAAAGATGACCCTAGAAATAGGAAACACAGGGGGAGACGAGATCTGATTGCCATGGAACTAGGCGGAGGTGCATTGGGAGTGGGGCTCTGAACACTATGGATATGGAAGTCCTGAGAAGTAAACTCGGGGACGTTGCGAAACACTCCGGGGAAGGATTCAAGACCCAGCTTGATGTAAACCACGTCTTAGAGAGTTTACAGCCATTCGCACATAGATGCCACTACCTCTCTATCTTCTGCTCCTACGAGAGAAGTTTAGAAGGTTAGTTGTGGGTCTCTTGGAGGAGCAAGACAGAACTCAGCTTGCCCCTGGCGTGTACGCAGGGTCCAGAGTGAACTCTCGGATAACCTTAAACATATTGTGTCGGCCCTACATAACGGACCACTTCCCATTCAACCTCCGCCAACGGATCAGTCCTCTGATCTCTCCCTTTGCGGCCAATCCACACCAACTGGTGGGTGGTCCAGTGGCACGGTTTGTAATAATCTGACCTGTACCGCGTCATCGTTGGCACCTGTATCCGGTATCCTTAGGGAGGGGTACAGTGCCATCAACCTAGGAATTGTGGTGAGCAATCCGGATGGTACTCCATCCACAGCTCCCCTCGGATGTCCTGACCTATGAGAGAGGCCATCCTTATCTGTTGGATACAGAAGGATGTTGGAGGAAAGAGGACGCTATCCTCTGCCAGGGTAGTCAGGGGGAACGGGTGCTTAGACCACCAGTGTTGGGACACCGAGGGGTCCTGTGAGATGAAGACCAGCCCAATGCCTTCCTCCCGTCTGATTTACATGGGACAAGGGTATTGGTGCTTGGTACCAGGGAAACAATGTGTCTTACACCATCTACGGCACTAACTGCACCGAAAGAGGAGTACTCCTCCCAGGGGCATATTGGACCCTCAGTCCGGGTCCTAGGTATAGATACCGCGGAAGTACAAGGAAGAACCCCGATTACCCCCGAGAAGAGATTGGACATCCGCCCAGACACTCCCGTGAGGCTCCAAAAGATACCACTTGGGTTCGGGAAGGAACTCAAGCATCTTCTTCTGGACTTCAGCCTGGAAGAAGAGATCCTGAAGAACCTTCGGGAGACCGAACATCAGGCCACAATCCAGTTGGCCCATGACAGAACCAAGATCACCGAAATTACCACCGCATTGGAAAAGGACTCCAAGGTTTCGTGGTGGGAGAGCCTTTTTGGTTACAGTCCTAAAGCCACGTTCTTCTTCAACTTATTAATCCATCCAGTGATAGTCCTCCTGGTTCTGGTCGTCGTGTAGAACAGAACCAGGCGGATCTTCACGAGAAGAAGAAGAGAACAAGGCTCAGGATGTAACCCTTGTGAAATCATGAAGTCATGGACTTTATTTGATTTTTCCTTTGCATGGACTTTATTTGATTTTGCCTTTGGACTCTATTTGAGTTTTCTTTTTGCATGGACTTTTTTTATGATTTTCATGGGAGTTTTTGGGGGTGAAGACCAAGGCGCTTTGCGGGGTCAGGTCTGCCACCATCCAAAAACTCCATAGGGTATTGTTTACAATTGTATATATTTTAGAACTATAGGGGGGAAGGGTTTACAAGTGGTTTTCCGTGTGTGTGTGGGAAAAGAATAGGGCAAGTTAGGGACAGGTCCCTTCTGTAAAACATTTGCCACTCCAACCCTATGAATGGTACCGTTCATAAGGGATGGACTGAATGACAGTTAGTGCGGTGTTTATTCCCGCAGTTAGAATTAGGTACTTGGACATCACCTCACCCTCCGGAAAAGTCTGACCTGCCTTGTAAAGACCTGCGTTTCTGTCCATGAAAGAACTTCCTCAAAGACAGAATCTGCAAGCAAGATAAGAAGTGTCGGGAGGAAAAGTGATAAAGGAGGCCAGTCCACCTGTGCTACGTGGATCGGCCTAGAGACTGAAGAGTGAAGCTGTCCCAGAGTCTAACCGACAAAGAGAAGGCAGTGGGAGCAGCTGATACTGGAAGACCGACACCACCTGAAGATCGCGAGTAGAGCCATCCCAGAGTCCAATCAACAAAAGACGACAGTGGGAAGAGCTGAGGCTTAAAGACCATCACTACCCAGATGTGAGGGTGAAGCCATCCCCGAAGTCCGACCACTTGAAGAAGACTGTGGGAGTAGCGGCTGCTTAGAGACAATGGTGTGCCATCCCAGAAGTCCGAACAACTAAAGACGACTGAGGGAGACGCTGATGACCGAGAGAAGACGAGGATAGTTTGATCGGTGGACGGAGACGTCGGGTTACGGTGAAGGGCAGGGAAGAGGTCGCGCAACCACGAGGGGTGATGTCTCAGTACCTAAGGACCGGATCATTCTTCAGTCTGTCCTGAACTGTTATCCATTATGGGCGGGGTTGAGGAGGCAAATGTATCCCCACACTTCCGTCCCATTTTAATATGTCGTGTTCCCGACAACAGGGGGATTGTAGAAGGAAGTGTGGGGCGCCGCCTACAATATATGCATATACCCATATGTATATGCATATATGGGTGGCCCCAAATTGAGGGTATGTGGCCCCATGGCCACGAAGGCCTGAAGCCCTGGTGGATGTGGTTATCCACCAGGGGCTCTAACTGTAGGTATATATATATGTATATATATATAGATATAGATATGTGTGCATGAGCCCCATTTGCATGCACCTATATTTATATATAATACCCCTTAATATATATATATGCTCCCTGTTTATAATGCCCCCTTTCTTATAATAGTGCCCCCTTGCTGCCCCCTTTCCTCATATATATATATAACCCCTTATATATGTCCCCCAGTAGTATATAGATGCATGTACATGATCCCCAGTTATGTACATGTATCTATAATACATGTCACAGCAAGGGTGCCCCCCCCCCCCCCCATAGCCCCCAGCAGATGGACAATGGCCATCTGCTGGGATAGCTGGAGACATGGGACTGGACTAATTAGTCCAGTCCCAGGTACTTCAAAGGGACAGAAGATCGATATGATCTTCTGTCCCTTCTGTTAATTACCCTCAGCGCTGCTGGGGGCAATTAACAGGACAGGGAAACAATAGGTTTCCCTGTCCCTGCATGGCGCGTACCTCCGGCGCTTGTAATTACAAACGCCGGAGATACAGTGCGCTCCCCAGGCGGAGGATCAAAGAGATCCTCCGCCCGGGAAACAGCGCGCGTCGGCGCGGTGACGTCATAGCACCGCGCCGGCGCTCGTGCACACAGCTGCCGGCGCGCTCGCTCGCCGGCAGCGCGGGAGCACGGGAGCGAGCGCGACCGGGTTTAAATAACCCGATCGCGCTGCGCTCTTCAGTTGAGCCGTGCCTCCCCAGCCTGAAGACCCCCCCCTGGAGACGAGCAGCTGAAGACCCCCTGGAACATCCCCTGGACGACGAGCAAGAGGACCCCTGGACAGGCTGAGTAACTGTATCCCTGCTCTAGACCCCTGCTCCAGACCCCCTGCTCCAGATCCCTATCCCCTGCTGCCATTAACCCTTGGTGCCCTGCATTGCCCCTGCTCCATACCCCTGCAATATCCCTGTATTCCTTGCCCTGCAACCCCTGGATAACCCCGGATTGCCCTGCCCTGCTACAGACCCCTGTTAACCCCTGCAATACCCCAATTGCCTTGCATTATACCATTCCTGCCACTACCCCTGTACCCCTGCTGCTGACCCCTGTACTAGACCCCTGCCAGTACTATAGCCCTGCAACCCCTGGACCCTATACTGTTAACCCCTTCCCTGCCAAAACCCCTTGATATTGTACTGTAATTTAACCCCTTTGTTCCCAGGGACAGTGATTTAGAATAGGTTGGGGAGGGCTGCTATTTATGTGTGTGTGTGTATTGTTTAGTCAGTAACGTGGTTGGAGTTAAACGGGATTGTGTAGTGTAGCTAGGATTTATTGTACTGTATTGTTAATAAATAATAAATATTGTTATTATTTATAAATACAGTGTTCAGTGTCTATTGTTTTATAACGTGTACTTTGAGTCCCTTTTAGGTCGTGTGAAAGGCAATAGAGCAGCACTTAGGCATAAATAGGCGGAACTAGCGGAAGCGGGTTCTGCATATTTATGAATATTAATTATTGGTACTATCCAAATTACCAATAATTAATATCTCCTTTTACATCGCATGTCCCAGGCATGCACATCCCAGGCTGAATGATGTCCCAGGCATGCACAGTAGCGCTTGCAGTGCCGAACACTGCAAGCGCTTGGATTCAACTGCGCACGCGCCATCACTTCACCGAGCTCGCTCCTGGCTCCTCTCAGCTGATAAGAAGCACGCGCCGTCACTTCCGGGTTCGGCGAAGTGACGGGGCGTGCGCAGTTGAATCCAAGCGCTACTGTGCATGCCTGGGACATCGTTCAGATGCAGCAAACGGTCTAGCGCTGTCAATTATAAAGGATAGGGGAGTTTCTAAACACTGGAGGACGTGCCTAGGACCCGGGAGGGCGGTGAAGATACGGTGCTCAGAAGGGAAAAGCCCGCCCTCCGGTGCTCCGAAGGCTCATTTGCATACTTTTTAAACATCAAATTACACATCAACCGCTGCATCTACAAGGGAATTACAGGTATGATTTGAATTCATTGTGAGGCCACTACCCACCTATGTATTTTAATACATAGGTTAGGAGGTAGTGACAGAGCCTCTTTAAGGAGCTGAAGCAGCAACAAAACAGGAAAAACACGGGAGGATGAATACTTTCTCAAGGCACTGTAAGCAGGGTGCACTGCACTAGTGTACCAGATGAACCGCTACTAGGCTGAGACCCTGATACAGCTATGGGTCCCCAAAAGTCCAGCAGAAGACAACTCCATTTACAGATGTCTGTGGAGCCACTACCAGGGTTTATTTATAATGTGCTAGTTCGTAAAAAAAGCTATTTAATCTTGATGATTATAAGTCATATACTAAATATGCAATGATAACAACAAGGTTTATGATGAAATGAAAAAAGTTTCTCTAGTGAGCATAAGGTATCACCACCTGATGAAGTTCATGAGTGTAAATTTATAAGTAGGGGTTATTTATTTTTAGTAAATAAATGGTTCACATTACCTATGAATAATATTGCAGATACTTCAATCACTTTAAGAACAATGGCTACAATCACCAAAACCACATGAAGGTATGCTGTTGGAGCTATATGACGACAAAACAAAAAGTTGAGGGTCAAACAAGAAATAACAAAATAACAACAGTTAACAGCATTAAGCCAACAATATCTGCTTACCTTATTGTCCATATACTTTTGATCTCTGGGTAGCAGGCACAGCAGCTCACGTTAGCACACCATTGTTAAAGGAGCCTTAAAAGCAAGGCTGATGTGAGCATACTTAAAGGGGTTGTCTCACTTCAGTAAGTTGCATTTATCATGTAGAGAAAGTTAATACAAGTCACTTACTAATGTATCGTGATTGTCCATATTACTTCCTTTGCTGGCTGTATTCATTTTTCCATTACATTATACATCGTTTCCATGGTTACAGACCATCCTGCAATCCATCAGTGGTGGTCGTGCTTCGACAATATAGGAAAAAGCACTAGCCTATGTGTGCTCTGATGGTCCCGGCCACTAGAGAAGCTTACGCTTTTTTCTATAGTGTGCACGCACGACCACCACTGATGGATTGTAGGGTGGTCTGTAACCATGGAAACGAGCAGTGTAAAATGCGATGGAAAAATGAATCCAGCCAGCAAAGGAGGCAATATGGACAATCACAATACATTAGTAAGTGCCTTGTATTCACTTTCTCTACATGATAAATGCCACTTACTGAAGTGAGACCACCCCTTTAAAGGAGTTGTCTCATCTGAGCCATTGGTGGCCCACACCTTTCTCTAGAACGGAGTTCCCAAAGCAGGGGTGTTGCTAGGCTAAAACATTCGGGGCCTGGGCCCCTGATGTTTTCTCTCAGGCCCCGAATGTCCTGCCTGCTAAGACAGATACAATTGTATTGCCGTCCTCAGTACAATTGAATCTAATGCACTGCAAGATATGTAGGATGTGATCAGTGTAGAAGACAGGGGTTGAAAAGGACCTGCGATGATGTCACAGTCCTGTGACCAGGAGAGTAAGGCACTGAAGAGGAGAATTGTGGGGAAGAAGCTGCAATGAGCTCTGCTACATCAGAAGAGGTAAGTGAAGGGAGAAGCAGAGGGATGCTGGGAGTTGTGGTTATTTAAATGGGACTGTATGTTAGGGCAGAAGGGAGGGATGTTATCATGGGACTGTGTGTTGGAGGTGACTTGGGCAGGGTTCTGTTATTTACATAGGACTGTGGCGTGGAGTGATGTTATTTACATGGGACTGCTTGTTGGAGGTGGCTGAGGGCAGGTTTATATTATTTACATGGGACTGTGAGTTGGAGTGGGATGGAGTGATGTTATTTACATGGGACTGTATATTGGAGGGGGCTGGAGAGATGGTGTGATGTTATTTACACAGGACTCTACTGCGGAGGGAGGGAGATAGCTTTATTTACATAAGACTGTATGGTGGAGGGGCTGAGGAATTATAATTTCTAAGGACACTAAAGGGAGAAATATAAGTACAGTGGGCACTTCAGGGTGAGTATTATAACAGTAGGGGGAGCGATTTAAATACTGGGGGCACTGTAGGGGTATTATAAATCGAGGGGACATTAGGCATTCTTATTACTACTAGGGGCTCTATAGGAGGGACTTATAGATCCGCTTTATTTCTACTAAGAGCACTATCGGGGGCCTTATTAATACTGTGGGGTCTGTAGAGAGGTTTATTACCACTGGGGGAACAATAGGGGGCCTTATTACTACTGGGGGCTCGGTGAGGGCATTATTAATACCGGAGGACTCTTCTACTAAAGGAGGCACTCTTGGGGAGCATTGTCAGTGCTGGGGTCACTGTAGGGTCCAGTGTTACTAATGAGGGAATTATTACTGGTAGGATTTTTACTATGGAGGTACTAATTTTTCTTCAGGATAGTATTTGGAGGTTTTGGGGGGCACAGCGAGCAGCAGGATAAGGCTTTGGGGACTCCAGGTTGGGGGATGATGATAGAAATGTGAGGAAACTAAGATGTCTGTGTGTCACACTCTGCAGAGACGAGAGCGGCTGAAAGAAGTTGTCTGGACCAAATGGAGAAGATGATGACAGAGAAGATCTACATCAGAGGAGACATCACCTGGGAGGCCCTGGATGTGAGAGGTATGTGCTGCTGTATAGCAGGGGTGGGGCGAGGGTCGACATAGAGAATTGGGCCATATTGATTGGGCTTGGGCCCCGGATCTTTTGAGACCCTAGCAACGCCCCTGTCCCAAAGTGAATAAGATTGCACCGCGCATGTACGACAACCCTACGTTCATTTCTATGGGAGCACCAAAAACTACCTGAGATCTGGCTTGGCTATTTCCAGCAGTTCCATAGAAGGAAATGGAGTGATGGCCATGCTTGCATGGTGTGCTCTTATTAATTTTGGGGACTCCATTCTTGCGCAACACTCGGCTATTTTTTTGGCACTCCCACTATGAATGGATGAATGGCGGCTGTGTATGCGCAGGGTGCTTTCTTTCAATTTGAGAGCTCCATTCTGGAGATAGCAGTAGGTCCCAGAGGTGGAACCCGCACCTATCTGATATTGATGGGACATCCTAGCAATATGCCCCCAGTACCTTAGGTGAGACAACCCTTTTAATAGGTTAGCAATAAACATATAACAGTCCTGTGTCTTTTTGAAATACAGTTGGACAAGGAATATCAGGATCCCCCTGTCTGAACTGTATTGAAAGGTGTAGTTGAAATCACTTTCAATAAAATGGCATACATATACAATTGTATAGGTACTGTATACAGTTGCATGGGTCTATTTATACCTTCAGCAGGACTATCTTAAATGGTTTTACTTAGTGAAAACATTGAATACACTATTGAACAATGGTGAAGGCAGCAGAAATTTGTAAAAAGTCTCAAAGTTTTGCTCAAAATTTGTAACTTTTGCATGCCTGAAAACTGGTATCTAAAGATAAATTCCCTCCATAGTATGTAGGGGTTTTGTAACAGTTATTGGGTTTAGTATGTGAAAAAATATTAGAAATAGACTGAGATATTGTAAGTTCTAACTAATTTTTTTTCACATAAAGAAAAGCTTACATTTGTGCTCTGTATAGCCAATTTTGATATCTATCAAGGTTTAATCAGGGAATTATGTTAGGGTTGGGGTTTTGGAAGTGTTAGGTTTCTGTATTAGATATTAGTTTTTCATAGTTTACTAGTTTTTATTACTATCATGTCACTATTATCTGCCTTGTTTTGACTAAGAGCCCTATGAACCCTATGAAACAATGGTATCAAGGTATTTAAGCAAGTCTATGATACCATTTTATTTGATCCTTATTGCATCCATTTTTTATAGTCATGCAAATGTAATGAAATAATATAAACTAATTCTCTATTGCCCCTTACATCCATGATATGGATCTAATACAGAAATAAATTACATGATTTTTCAATACCATATAATGGATGCAATTCTTTTTTCAATGGCTAATTCTGGGGTGAAAATTGTCATCCAGTAATGTATGCTTTCCTTTTATTTTTACAGTGTCAGATTCTGTATGTCCGTGCAGGAAATTATTCATGTGAAGTGAACCATTTCTTTTTAAAGGGTCAGTGTGTAGACAGTATTGCACTGGCTCTAGACTAGGCTCCCGGATGAACATAAAAAAAATGGTTGTGTGAATTAGTCCTTATTCTTTTTTTATTACACATTGTCCCCCAAATTCCTTTATTTGCTACGTTTACACTACCTATGCATGGAGCTGCCATGACAGCCCCAATTTTAGGGACAAATAGCCCTAATAATGGGACTTTACTACTTCTAGTTAGAGTCAGCAGCTCTGTCACATGAAGGCTATGACAATAATAAAAAAAATTGTATGCACAGTGTTGAGTGTGAGCCAAATGGGCGTTAGGCAGTCTCTGATAGCTATTTGGCAGTCGCGTGTTTTCACTGTACTGCAAAATAATGCTCTTCATACACGTCATATTGTTATTAAGTGGGTAATAGTAGAAGAAAAGCAATACATTGAGTATGCAGATGAAATATGGTGTTAGGGTACAGCTGCACATTCATATTTCCTGATACAATTTTGGAAGTCAAAACCAGGAGTCAATCACAACAGGAGAGAAATTAGAAATGATGACAAAGTACAAAAAGTACTATGGAGAGCAACTTAACTTATAAGTGGCATGGAAGGTCTTAGTTATTGAGAAAGATTAAAAGAATTACATTTATTTAGTCTTGAGAAGAGACGTCTAAGGGGGGACATGATTAACCGATACAAATATATAAAGTGGACAAACAAAAAATATGGTGAAAAACTGTTCCATGTCAAATGCCCTCAAAAGATAAGAAGCACTTTCTTCTCTCCATCTGGAGAAGAAAAAGTTCAGTCTCCAGAGGTGTCAAGACTTGGTTAGAGCAGGAACAGAGGAAAGGTTTAAAAAAGGCTTAGATGAGTTTAAAAAAAAAAATTAAATAATATTAATTATTTTGAAAATGTGTAAAAGTCTGTGTCTCACTCCCCTAAAATTCAAATCTCTGCCCATCCCTTGGTTGAACTTGCTGGTTTTTTTTTTAAACATATTAACTATGTAACTATGTAACAGAAACAGACACTACTTTTCTTTTTTAGATTCACACCTGGTTTTGTTTCCAAAACCACTTCAGGAAACCTGACCGTGTGACCGAACCCATAAGGACCAAAAGAGAGACAAAAAGATGCAGTATAGAAGTACTTCTTATTCGCACCTATATCATAAAAGTGAAGCTGTTGCATTTGTTGAAATAGTTTTCTGTGAGGGTACAGCCACAAGTTGTATTTGTCCTATCCTGTTTTGGTTTCCAAAACTGCATGCAAAACCTGACCGGGTAGTCATACCTTTAAACCCAGGCACATATAAATGTTTCATTTCCATAATCACTCAAAGGAAAGAAAACATACATACAAAAATAGCACTGACAAGCCCATTATCAACTTTGTATTCTTGCAGTTCCATTACCAATTGACCTCATAGTCCTAAGAACAAATGTATGTATACAGGTCTACAAAGATATATTGGCTGTAGTACGTACATCGTAGTGCAAACATTTTGCATTCAGTAGGCAAAAAATTCATAATATATCTACATACCAGTACTCTATTAAGCAAAAAAAATATCATTAGTTTCATATTTCTGATACTCTAGGAGTAAATGAGATGATTATTACCTTTTGATTTCTTAATCCTTCTCATGCTGCTAGAATAGTGGTAATGTGTATTAGACTCTGTTCTGATCTTCTCTTGTATGTCAGACAGGATATTTAGTTAGGTCAGTAGGTGGGGAACCTAATAAGCGAGTAAGTAATGCTGTAAGGATCATGTGATTCAAAACCATATAACATATTTACTTCTACAGCTATGTGACACTGCTAACTATGAAAGCGTACCAGGGATATGTCTACAGCACCATCTCCCTATCCAAATTCTATGCAGCATTCCTTAAGGTTTGTGCACATTTTGTGGGCAGTGAATGTCAAAGGTATGCCTCCAATAGAAATTTCTGACGTATACCAGTTTATAAGCATATAGTCGGTTACATTGTCCAAATTTTTACCTGAGATATGGTGAAAGCTCAGTGTTAATTTAAAAATTTGCTAAATTTTGCTGAAATGGAACAGCAGAATTCCTGTAATTTAGAATTTCGTATGAAAAGATTGTTCTAACTGAAGAACTGTCCTATGGCATCCTAAAAGAGTGGTGTAGCTGGGCGAGATAAGTCTGATGCTACATGACAACAGCAAATTAAGCTCCTTTCTTAATTGAACTGGAGAGAATTGAACTGGAGTAGTAGAGGCAAGATATACCGGCCGGGGACTATCTGAGTCAATCAGAGGTATCCCACTGCCTGGGATGGGCTCAAACAGCCAGGCAGTATGATGTCTTTTTCGATTGTATTCTATGACTTGTTTGAGCTGCAGTATACAGAGCCAGTGTCAGCACCATGAAAGTCCAGGCGGGTGCCAAACCCCACATTGTATTTGAGGAGCCCACTCCACTAGCTCCCTGCCCCATCATTCACTAGTCTCATAGGCCGCAGGCTAGTTTAAAACTGTGGCATGCTGATGATGCTACTGGCCTGGCATAAGCAATGGGATGCAGTGACACCATAGCACCACATGTGCTGGACCACTGATGTCCCTTGTCACGGTTTCATGGGAACCAGGTTAGGTGAGTACAAACTTTTTTTTTATACTTCAGTAGGGGTCACACAAGGAGGCATTATTACTGAATAAGCACAAATGTGAGCACTATTACTGAGTAGACATAGGAGCATTATTAAATTCATTAAAGAGAGAGGCAATACTACTGAGAGTGGTAGAAAAGGGTTACTGAGTGGGCACATAAAAGGGGTCACTTCTACTAAAAAGGGCATAACAGGTGGCATTATTGCTCATAGGCGCATTATTATTGACCAGGACATAAAAGGAGGCATTATTACAAAGTGGGAAGTACCGCAGAACAGGGTAACTACAAAACGGTTTATTGTCATGATAATGTAATGTTCTGGTTCACTGTATTGTACACGCAATAGTTTTGTATGTATAGATCAGAGTTAACTATCCTGACCAAGGGCCTTTTAGGAAGCTGGTAGACTAGTCCCGCCTAGTTCAGTGTGTGAGTGTTGTGCACCAGCTGAAGAAAACAGAGGAGCTACATGTGCCCACTCCCCTGAAAACTAGACCTTAGTCACAGAGACCCATTTAAGAGACCCATAGCAAGAAAGCCATTGCTACATTAAAGTACTCCAGGCAGAGAGAAGGAACAACTAGAAGGTCCAGAATCTGCAGTTATGCACTGGAGTCAGTCAGCAAGGTATTTTGCTTGTTTAAAGGGGTTTTGCACTTTAAGGGTTTGACAACCCCCCTTCTGTACAGACCTGGGAAGGGAAGCATAATTACCTGTTTCCTGCAGCTGGCTCCTGGATCCTATGCTTTCCGCTCTGGACCCTAAATGTGAACTTGATTGACGCTGCTGCAACCATCTGATGGCTGCAGTGGTGACCTGCTCACCTTTTGTCATGTCAAATTGTCACGTGACACAAGAGTAGTATGTCACCAATGTGGCCAGTGATTGATTGCAGCAGCGTCAAAATGGAAGTTTACATTCAGGGACATGAGAAGAGCAGAGAGGGAAGTAGCCAGTGTCAAGAAGCAGGTAAGTATGCTTCCCTACTCAGGTTTGCCCAGAAAGGAGTAGGGAGGGGGGGATGGTTGCCTGTTTGGTAAAAAAAAGTGTATTCCACAGGAAATAATTCTGTGTTGTCTTTCTTCCATTATTCCTCCTCGAAATGTATAAGTAAATTGACAAGTGGGTGTTACCACTTGGGGGGGTATCCTTACACAGTGTGGGCAAAATGTCTTTGAGTGCATTGTAGATTCATGTCTAGCAGTCAATGATCTCTCACCAAGAGGTACATAACCCAAAAGTAGCCTCTGAGAGCCTTTTTATAGGACAACAGGGGAAGAACGTTTCTGCTCTCTTGTGGAAAGACCCAGTGTTTAATCAGACCATATCTATAATCATTTGCATATCTGCCTGAGACATAACGGCATGCCAGGATTTGTGGCAGTCTGTCTAGAAGCATGTATTTATTTTTGTCAGTCAGTGTATATGACATCAAAATTGTGAGACAAAGAAAGTGGGTAATGTGTAAAAGGTGACAATTAGAAACTGGCCATATCTAAGCACATATAAAAACACTATAATAAGTCACATAAATCCATCTGATTGATTACAAAAGCAAAAATAGAAGATCTGTTCAAAAACATGTGGAGTAATATCCCTATCGCATCCCAGAAGTTGCAAAGATGTATGCGCCGTGAGCTGCATGATTGATAAATGAGGCATCTGCTCAGAAAGTGTAGATGGAAGTGTTTTTTTTTTTCTATGCTTAGCTGTGGTCAGTTTATATTGTTCATATTTGACACATTACCCACTTCCTTTGTTTAATAGTTAAGATGTCATATACCATATGTGCGTTCATATACCTGCACTTGTCTGTCTTTATATGATTGAAAATTGCTGATATTTAGCTGCAATGTTACATCAATGGAACCTGTATGGATTAAGCCTTTATTTCACTTTTGCAACTAAGAACAAGTGCTGTCTTACTTCTTTAGAAAAGAGAATTGTGATGTAACAGCAACTAAACTGCCTGAAACCTACTTGTGATGTGAGGTCACAGTAGAATGCATGACTGAAACACAGATGTGATGTCACACAAGCTTACTGTACCTTCTTGAAACCCATTTGTGATGTAAACAAGGTGATGTCACAGCAGATTTCTTGATATAAACAAGGTAACTTACCTCATTGAAACTCACTTGTGATGTGATGTCACAATAGCCTATGGGTCTATGAGATATACAAATCATTGCATTCTGTTCTTATTCATATTTTACAGTGTCACAACTTTTTTTGGGATTGGGGTTTACATTTTACACACTGTCCCAACTTTTTTGGGATTGGGGTTTACATTTTAAACAGTGTCCCAACTTTTTTTTGGAAAGGGGTTGCAGTAGAGACCTCATTTGCAGTTGGTAAAGTAATGCCTCCCAACATTTGAATTGCTACTGTATTTGTATGATATTTAAGTACCATTGCGATCTGCCTACAAAACCTCCCAGAAATATTTTTTTTACATACTTAGACAATCCCACCCATAAGGGTTTGTTAAGTAGGACTATCTGAAACTGTTGGGAGGTATGGTTAAAATGTATATCCGTCCTTGAATATATATATAGTGGTAAATAGCCCTGTAGTGCTAGTCAAAATGTGATCAAATGAACCACTGTTTGAGCAGAGCACTAATTAGACCTGTAAGTTTACCTGACTATACAAATGGCTTACTACCAACCACATTACATTAAAGGGGTTGTCTCATGATGGACAATGGGAGCATATCCTAGCATTGTCTTATAGACGGTCCGGCCACCACCAAGCCAGCTCCCCATAGAAATGAATGGGAGCGTACTGCGCTTGCGTGGCCAACGCTCCCATTCATTTCTTTGGAGCTAACGGAAATAGACGAGCCAGCTATTTTCTCCGGCCCCATAGACAATGAATGGAGGGCGGCTGTGCATGCGCAGTGCGCCCTCCTTCACTTCCGTGGCTCCGTTCTGGATATAGGTGCGGGTCCCAGCGGTGGGACCCACACCTATAAGACAATGGTCGCATATCCTAGTGATATGCCCCCATTGTCCATCATGAGACAAATCCTTTAACGTGTGTTACCCCAGACCAGGAGTAAATGTCCGCTTTGAGGCTAGTTATCTCAGTAACAGTCCCCCCAGACATGTTCTGTCTTCGCAGGTGGCTCTCCCACTAGCGCACACCTTGCAAATTAATAACCCAATAATGAGGTGGATGTTGTTGCAAAGAAAACTTGTACTGGCCAGGAAGGGAATGATAGGCCCCACTACCATCCTGACCATCATTCCATAAAAATCCAGGTCCAGAAACAGGACTTATCAAAGCCCTTAACAAACTACTCTGTGCTAGGGATACTCAGCTGGTGGGACATAGTTGATCAAAGTGTTTTCCCATCATAAGGAAAGAGACGGTTGGTGAGTCAGGACCACTAGTATGAATAGGCCACGTTTCAGGAGTAGACTGCAGAGAAGGTAGAAGTTCCAGGAGACAAGACTGGAGGAACTGCCACTGGCCGTAAGTCCAGAGTGAGAGTTAAAGGGGTTGTCACATCACAGATGATGGAGACATATCGCTAGGATATGCTCCCATTGTCTTATAGGTATCAGTCCCAACTCTGGGACCAGCACCTCTATCAAGACTGGAGCCCCAAAAGTGGTGGAGAGCACACTGTGCATGTGCAGCCACCCTCCATTCATTTTCTAGGGGGGCGCCGAAAATAGCCGAGCACTTGCGGGGCTCCGTTCCCGATATAGGTGCCGGTCCCAGCGGTGGGACCCAAACCTATAAGACAATGGGGACATATCCTAGCAATATTCCCCCATTGTCTGAGATGAGACAACCCCTTTAACCCCTTCCCGACCAGCGCCGTACATGTATGGCACTGCGGGAAGTAACTTCCCGACCAGCGCCGTAGTGCTATGGCGTGCTGATCGGGCGGGTACAGGAGCTGCAACCGCCCGATCAGCTGCGGGGGGCCGGCTGTTCCCAGTAGAAAACACCGATGCGGGCGTATTAACCCTTCATGTGCCGCGGTCAGCGCTGACCGCAGCACATGTGATGCGGGCGGTCGGAAGGGGTGTCCATCGGGTCCCCGCGCTGCTGTGATGGGGACCCGATGGCTTAGATAGCAGCTGGATGCCTTCCTTAGGCATCCGGCTGCTATCTACGGAAGCCTGTGAGACCCAGCCCCCTGGATCCCAGGCAGCCAATGCATTACAATACAGAAGGATTGTAATGCATTATAAAGGGGATCAGACCCCAAAAGTTAAAAAAGTGTAAATAACGAAAGTGAAAAAAAAACTGAAAAAATAAAGTTTTACAAAAAAAAGAAGTTTCAAGTTCCAAAAAAAAAAAGTGTCCTTTTCACAAAATAATATAAAAAAAATTGTAAAAAAATAGTGAAAAAAATAAATATAGACATATTAGGTATCGCCGCGTCCATATCGACCGGCTCTATAAAAATATCACATGATCCACCCCGCCAGGTGAACGCAATAAAAAAAAAAAACAGCCTTTTTTTGGTCACCTTCCCTTACAAAAAGTGTAATAGCAGGCGATCAAAAAGGCGTATTTACCCCAAAATGGTACCAATTAAACCGTCATCTCGTCCCGCAGAAATGTAGACCCTACCTGAGACAATCGGCCAAAAAAATATATATATATGGCTCTCAGAAAATAGCAACACAAAAAAAAAGATTTTATTCTGTTCAAAAATGCATCTAATGTGTAAAACTTTCCAAAAATAAAAATATTAGACATATTGGGTATTGCCGCGTCCGTAACAACTTGCTCTATAAAAATATTACATGAGATGGTCCCCCAGGTGAATGCTGTAAAAAAAATTTAAAACAAACTATGCCATAACAGCCATTTTTTTCACCTTGCCTCACAAAAAGTGTAATAGCAGGCGATCAAAAAGGCATATTTACCCCAAAATGGTACCAATCAAACCGTCATCTCGTCCCGCAGAAATGTAGACCCTACCTGAGACAATCTCCCAAAAAATAAAAAAAATATGGCTCTCAGAAAATAGCAACACAAAAAAAAGATTTTATTCTGTTCAAAAATGCATCTAATGTGTAAAACTTTCCAAAAATAAAAATGTTAGACATATTGGGTATCGCCGCGTCCGTAACAACCTTCTCTATAAAAATATTACATGAGATGGCCCCCCAGGTGAATGCTGTAAAAAAAAATTTTAAAAAAACTATGCCATAACAGCCATTTTTTTTCACCTTGCCTCACAAAAAGTGTAATAGCAGGCGATCAAAAAGGCGTATTTACCCCAAAATGGTACCAATCAAACCGTCATCTCGTCCCGCAGAAATGTTGGCCCTACCTGAGACAATTGCCCAAAAAATAAAAAAAATATGGCTCCCAAAAATAAAAATGTTAGACATGTTGGGTATCGCCGCTTCCGTAACAACCTGTTCTATAAAAATATCACATTATTTGCCCCCTCAGGTGAATGCTGTAAAAAAAATTTAAAATACTATGCCGAAACAGCTTTTTTTCACCTTGACTCACAAAAAGTGTAATACCAAGCGATCAAAAAGTCTTATGTACCCCAAAATGGTACCAATGAAAACGTCACCTCATCACGCAAAAAATGAGCCCCCACATAAGACAATAACTCAAAAAAATAAAAATCAATGGCCCCCGCAAATCAATCCATCAAAATCTGTGCTGCAAAATCCATATGGCGCTCCTTCTGTTCTGAGTCCTGCCATGTGCCCCCACAGCAGTTTACCACCACATATGGGGTGTTGCCGTATTCAGGATAAAATGGGGAACAAATTATGGGGTGCTTTTCTCCTGTTACCCCTTGTGAAAATGAAAAATTGGGGGCTAAAGCAACATTTTATTGGAAGAAATGAAACTTTTCATTTTCACAGCCAAGTGTTTCCAAATTCCGTAAAACGCTTAGGGGGTCAAAGTGGCCAGTACCCCCCTTAATATATTCTTTGAAGGGTGTAGTTTCCAAAATGGGGTCACTTTTTGAGGGTTTACATTGTAGTGGTACGTCAGGCTCTCTCAATTACAAAATGGTGCCTAAAAACCATTCTAGCAAAATCTGCCTCCAAAATCCGTATGGTTTTGGAAATTTTGTTGAAAATTTGAAAAATGGCTTCTAAACTTCTAAGCCTTCTAACGTCCCAAAAAAGTAAAATGACATTTATAAAACATATGGGGAATGTAAAATAATAACTATTTTTGGAGGTATTACCATATATTTTGAAAGTAGAGAAATTGAAATTTGGAAATTTGCAAATTTTTCCAAATTTTTGTTAAATTTGGTATTTTTAAAAAAATAAAAATGAAATATTTTGCCACAAATTTACTACTGTCGTGAAGCACAATATGTGACGAGAAATCAATCTCAGAATGGCCTGGATAAGTAAAAGCGTTCCAAAGTTATTACCACATAAAGTGACATGTCAGATTTGCAAAAAATGGCCTGGTCAGAAAGGTGAAAACAGGCCCGGGGTTGAAGGGGTTAAAGCTCCAGAGCTACTGGTAGTAAACAAAGCCACCTCTCTTGCCAACTATTCTGCAAGTATTTGTGTCTTTCGTACTGAGTAGAGACTCTAAAGAAACGTATTAAATTGTTGCAGCATTAAACTAAGTCTGCCTGGTGTGTCCTGCATGTTTGCAAGGAGAAAACCAGCTTAGAACCTGCCCTACAGTTTCATCATCCCAGCTGTTCCATCAGCCAGCAACACAAAAAAATAAATTAAAATAGCTGGAAACTTCTAACTAATAATGTGTGCTAGCGCATTTTTGCATAACCACAGTTATTTGTGTTTCATTTGTGTTTCATTGTGTTTCATTTTAGAAACCACATACATGTCTTCAGGTATAAAACAAAGG
The DNA here is from genome assembly GCA_900303285.1 of Rhinella marina. Classification (NCBI taxonomy): domain Eukaryota; kingdom Metazoa; phylum Chordata; class Amphibia; order Anura; family Bufonidae; genus Rhinella; species Rhinella marina. The sequence continues at coordinate 30,355 of ONZH01022559.1, read as the reverse complement.
TTTCCGGTCACTAAAAATATAACCCTCAGAGAGCAGGAAATGAAATGGGACAGCCAAATCTAGAAATGGCATAAAATCTGATGTCTATGATCTTGATATATCTCCCTCATTATGTGAGACTAGTCTTAAAGGGAACCTGTCACATTGAAAGCAATGTCTGAGCTGAAGCAGCATGTTACAGACCAGGAGGAACTGAACAGACATATATAGTTATACTGAAAAAGATTCAGTGTAGCCTATATTTCATGCATTCAAGACTTTGAAGTCAAGGAGATGGTCCTATCAGTGATTGACAGCGTACCCTATATGACTGAATATAGAATATAGAAATAGCTGTCCATCTGTACAGCTCCTCCTGCTCTATATCACGGTGCTTTCAGATTACACTGCATTTTCCTAAGAACAGGTCCCCTTTAATTATGTTGTCCAGATGGAGGAAATTACTTTCAAGTACCTGCAAGTACCTAACGTAAGGCCAGCCGAAAGAGGACCTTTCCCCAGTCCTGACACTATAACCTTTCACCAGTCCTGTGATGGCTAACCTTGGCACGGCACTCCAGCTGTGGTAAAACTCTCACCGGTCCTGACATTACAATATAAGTACCTGACAGTTTAGGGCATGTTGAGGAGATGTCACTTCGCTTATTTTTTTCTATGCACTGCTCTGTTCCCCCGCTGTGCCCCCCATTCTGGTTTCCCGTTCTGTATGCTAATCCATACCATTGGTACAGGGAGGAGGAAACGGCCGTGTTTCACAGGGGGCCTCTCCTTCTCCTTGGCTGTGAGCTGGCCAATCGTAGTGGAGCACGTCAATGCCAGGGAGAAGGTGAGCTTTTTTTCTCCTACTCCCTGTACCAATGGTATAGATTACCATAAAGGGTGGGAAACCAGCACAGGGGGCACAGCGGGAGAATGGAGCAGCCCATCAGGAAAAAAATAAGCGATATGACATCTCCTCAATATGCCCTACACTTCCAGGTACTTATATTGTTATGTCGGGACCGGTGAGAGGTCCTCTTTAAGAGTGGACTCACAAATCGACTGTGCCAACTGCATATGACCTTGTCTTTACCAATGAAAAGAGTGAACGACTTTTCCCCGCTCACTCCATTTTTCTCAAGTACCAAGAAAACAGGGAAGCAGATAGGCCCATCTCATTTATCATTTTCCACTCCAAAAAGTGGCTTAAATCCGGCAAGGGAGCTGGTGTAGATTTAAGTCGGTTTCATGGCCTGCTACACAAAAGTGCCAAACTTACAGATTGTAGAGGCCTGCGCCTCTATATAACCTTGGCACTACCTCCAGCAGTACAGAGGCACATAAGACCGGCGTGGAAAACACCGGTCTTAATAAATGACCCCTTATAGCGTATAGCAGATTCTGATCACATCAAATCATCACACATACCGTAGTTATTTCAGCACTTTTATTTGCTTTACTGTATATTGCCATTTATCCAGCCATTACTTGTCAGGTTCTAATTGCTACCCTACAGCTAGGTCACACATGACTTTTTGTTAATAAAGCCCAATACATACATAACCTAATATTTAAAGTACTTATGGAACTTGTTGGACTATTCAATATGTTCTTCACCTCCACCACAACAATTTACTAAGCACATGGTAGACTACAGTTTTGAAATTTCATTGTCATGATGACCTCAGCTGCAAATTCAAAATGGTTTGGGCCACCTGTTGGGCATATCTAGCTCTAGTAATTCCTATTTGAGGAACATATCAACTGCAAATTCCACTGGTGGAATAAAACCACAAATCATCATTCAGTATATAATTATATATGGTCCTAGTGGAAATCAGCAGTCAACTAGAATACAGCACATTCCTTTTAAGCAGGCAGAGTATCTTCTACTTTATCTTCTGATAGATCTTCCTTTGGTGTCTCCTCTTCATCTTCGTTTTCTATTATTTGTGCCTTGATCTCATCATTACTGTCCTCTCCTTCCAATAGTTCATCGTTGTCTTCTGGTTCTGCATTGATAAGGTCTAAATTGTCCATCTCCAGACCATCATCTGGTTCATCAACATGGAGATACCCAATCATTTCATCTAGAAATTCATCTTCCCCTCTGACTACAAAACAAAAACAATACATTTTTAAATTGTTAGTTGTATGCTGCCTGCCAAGGGGTTCACGCTTGTGCTGCTCAATTGTCGAATTGCCATAGGTAGTACAGGCTTCAGTTGTGGACTAGTAGAAACTAGTAGGCAATTTGAAATGTAGAGTTCCATGAGATTGGCCAAAAACCAAATTTTTTTATATTGTCCTGGAGTTTCACCTTAATAAAATTTTTCATTAGATTTTATCAATTAAAGGGAGATTACACCTTAAGGCTACATTGACCGAACGTTGTGTTTTGCGGATCCGCAAAACACTGATACCGGCCCATGTGTGTTCTGCAATTTGTGGACCGCACATGCCGCGGCTATCATAGAAATGCCTATTCCTGTCCGCAAGTGTGGACAAGAATAGGAAATGTTTTATTCTTTTTGCCGGGCCGCGGCACAGAGCAACAGATGCAGACAGCACGCGGTGTGCTGTCCGCATCTTTTGCAGACCCATAGAAATGAATGGGTCCGGATCTGAGCCACAAAATGCGAATGTGTGAATGTAGCCTAAAGGGAACATGACATTTTGAACATGATGTCTGACAGGCAGTATGTTATAGGGGTACAGTAGCTGAGCAAATTTCTATATAGTTTTCTAGGAAAATATTAGGCAAAACTTGCATTTCATTCATTTACCATAAATAACTATTATTTTTGTGATTAAAAGTCCAGTAGGTGATATTACTTCCGCAATCCAGCAGTGGTGGCCTCTCTGGTGGCCGGGAATGTGGGAGCCTGCATAGACCCACATGCATAGCAGTTCCCTTCCTGACCACCTTGTATCTGTGCTGCAACGGTGGTTGTAACCCCTGGATACCAGCGGTGTATAATGCAATGTAAAAATGAATCTAGCCAGCAAAGGAGGCAATATGGACAATCACAATACATTAGGAAGTGCCTTGTATTAATGTTGTCTACATGATACATTCCATTTGCTGAAGTGACACAACCCCTTTAATCATCATTTTACTAGGATTGATTTTACCAGCTAGATTATTCCAGCCTTATACCAGTATGATTTTGAATGTGCTGAGGACAGGGTGCAGTATGTAGTATAGTGATGTTAGTGCGGACAGGGCTGTGACGGTATCACAAGATGCCTGGCAGTAAAATCAAAATCACTGTCTGGTACCTGCATATGGATAGATGACCCAAGTATAAATGAAAGCTGTATAAATCTGTATTCTGTGTGTTTCCCCTAGTGGTAGCTATACATGTAGCTGCTGTGGCCACATAACCACAAACAGGTTAAGGCCTTATTCAGGTGACAGTAATTTTCCTTTCGTGTGCTATGCAGACTGCTCCCACACAGCACACTGACCCAGTATAGTTAATGGTGCACATCACACTTTAGTTTTCACCATGAACCGCTGTTCTATGCAGCATGCTAAATTCTTGCCCATTTTCAGATCTAGATTCATTTATTTAAACAAATAGGTCCATTGTTCCAGACATTTTCTGTCTTTTTAGGATACTTTACAATTAAACATCTAGTTGATGCTTCCATGTTTACTATCACAGTTCAAACCTTTCAACACCTTGCAGTTTTCCTCGTGTGGTTTTTCATTTTTTACTCTCTGCCTTTCTGAAGCAATAACTTTTTTATTTTTCCATCCACATATACATATGAGGGCTTGTTTTTTGCCTTGTACTTTCTAATGGCATCATTTAATATTACATACAATGTAATAGGAAGCTGGAGAAAAAAATTCCATATGGGGTGGAACTGAAAAAATACACAGAATTCTGCCACAGTTTTATGGGTTTCCTTTTTATGGTGTTCCCTATATGGTAAAACTGACCCGTTGCATTCATTTTCCGTGTCAGTATGATTACTAGAATGCCACATTTATATATATATATATATACACATATTTGTTTTTTGAATCATCATATCCATAACTTTTTCACAGTTACATTTATGAAGCCATGTGAAGGCTAATTTTTTTCAAGGTGGTATTTATTTTTTATTGATACTATTTTGGAGTGTATATGGCTTTTTAATCACTTTTTATTCAATTTTTTTGAGAGGTGAAGCAATGAAAAAAAATGGTGAATTGTGAATGGTGATTTCTTTCTGTTATTTTGTGTTCACCATACAGGATAAATACTTTTATATTAATAAATAAGAATTAAAAAATAAGCCTATGGGATTCTCATCTTCCTATAGAGCCCTGACACAATTATTTTTGGGGGGACACTATATTTGCGGCACTATAATTGTTGTGGACACTGTTTGCTGGGCACAATTATATTTGAGTGCACTGTGGGGCAATAATTATTGGAAGGGTACTAATTGTGTGGTACTAGTATTTTCTGGGGAACTACAGTATCTATTTCTGCAGTGGGCACAGTATTTGGGGTAGCAGCAGGATAACACTGCAGGGGCACCAATATGGGGAATTGAGGATGGAAAGCTGAGGAAGTTATAGGGAATCTGTGACTTCCCTATCGAATTGGTAACATAGACACATAGCTATGGTTCACCTGAGTGAAACATTTTTTTTCTTTTGTTGATCTGAGGGTCCATTCTTGAGTTTTTCCTAATATGCAAATTAGGTCTTTGGTGCAATGAGGGCATTGCCATTACTTTTGTTGCACCCAAGCTCTACTCATTATTGTGTCCAGCCCCTTCCTTGCTGCTTTGATTGACAGGACCAGGTAGTGGCAAAGCAGCAACGGAGGGGCTGAATACATAAAGGAATGGTGCTTGAGTGCAATTAGAGCAATGGTGACACCCTCATTGCACCAAAGGCCTAAGCTTCATATAACATAATTCGGGAATTAAGTCTCAGATCAACAAACGAAAACAGCATTTTAATCAGGTGAACCACAGCTATGCGTCTGTGCAAACGGTTTGATAGGGAGGTACCTGGTGACAGATTGCCTTTAAGATGTCTGCAAACACGACATGGTTGGAAGTAGTCCTTATGGTGATCTGTGCTGAATGAAGAAGATGAGGAAAGGGACCATCTAAAATCAGAGGAGACATCAATGGATATAATAGGTATGCAGGTTGTATGTTTGGCAGGCCTAAATGTAATTTAGAAAATATGATAGTAGGTACTTGGTGTAAAAAGGTGTGGTCCTCTAGTGAGCAGGCAGGCCGTCTTGGTTATAACAAGATGAATTTATGACATATTTCAGAGAAAGTTAGTTTACAAACTAAGAGACTTTAGTGTAGCTATACTGGATGCAGATCAAAAGAGGTCACCAGTACTATAACTGGCACATGGTAGTTGGGGTGTCCTGTTGCAAATAGTGTATTGGGACCCTGGAGCCTATACAATTACTTTTAGGATACTATTTCCTTTATTACTCTTCTGTTCATGGTGATACACAACCTATTTTTATAGAGGAGGTTATAACTCCAGATTGAATTTCAATAATTTATGCCTAAGCTGAAGTATCCAAATGTTCCCATTGTCCTGGCCCTGGCATTTTTTTTACAACGGTGTCCATTGGGCAGCATATGCCACTGTACATCAGAGACTTCCTTCAGAGGTATAGATTGGGAAATATTACCAGCTTATAGTTAAGACATTAGATACAGTTTCTCATCATAAATTGTATAATGAGAGTGTTTCTCTGTCTGGAAAGAACTAGCCATTTGATTTATTAAGAAGATGTCTTATTTCTGGAGGAATGTAATATGAGAGCATTGCCTTTTGTATAAGAGGTAGAAGAAGGTAATACTTACAAAGTTCTACAGTCAAGCAAATAATGTCGTAACCCACTTTGTTGCAAAGCATGTAGGTGCGGCAGCGTCTTGTGTCGCATGTTTCCATTACTTCGGCACTGTATTTTAACAAAGATTGACTTTTTTCAGCAAAGATTTCATCATCATCAAATATATAACCTTGTTTCAAATAGATAGGATCTTCACCATCTGTGTCCAGTTCATCCTCTTCATTTAGAAGGTCTGCAGATTTGTCTGGAACTACATTTTTTTATTTTCAGTTAGTCAGTTAAAGCATTATTGGCATACAGTACAGTACTATTGTCTTTAGATGTATGAAGCACTACTAAGCAACATAGACACTAGATAAATCACAGTCATTGGTGTTCTGACTAATTTTGACCAATTTGCAGGTAACATAACTACTGTATATAGCACTATATAGCCTTTTTTTATATTTTGTTCCGTTTACTATATTTCATAAGGTATAACACTTTGTTAGGCAAATCTTCTGTACAGTCTACATTGAGGTATTGTCCATTAGATGGCCGCTGATGGAGGGTCATGTGACTGAACACATCACTCAGACTCTTCCATTCAAACACACTACACCAGCACTAAACTCTCAAGAGTGCAAGCGCAGATGTCAAGTGTAGTGTATTTGCACGGAGAAGACATCACATGGAGGTGATCTGCCACATGACCCTCCATCAGCAGCCATTTTATGGAGAAGACCTCTGTGTGGACAGCACAAGGGGGCATACCTCATGAATTATAGAAAATGGTGCAGAATTTCAACAAAATCTATATTATGAAGTGCCATATCAGCATCTTACAAATGCATTGGTCAACAGTAACCAGAAATTGGCAAACCCCTTTAATATATGTTTTGCCATATTACCGGGCATAGCTCCATACTTTTAGTAGCAGCTATACCTGGTATTTTAGCTCAGTCCCCTTTAATTGAAGCCACCACTAAACATATGGAGCTTTGCCCGATAAACAATGAAGGGGAAACTCACCAGAGCACCACAGACCTTTAATGCAACTGACCACAAAGAGTGCTAAGTTGGACCTAAGGATAGGCCGTCAATTTTAAAGCAAAATAAACTCATTTAGCACCATATGTGGCTGCTGAGGAGCAACAATTGCAAAATGCATTTAGTAAAATATCCACATGTTGAAGATAGAGATGCCATTCAGCAGTGATCTGTCCCATGATACAAAAGTCCTTTAAGTCATACATTGTTGAGAAATAGCAAGCCAGCTACTGAAATTATGCTTCTCAACCATACATTAGATTATATCAGTGGTCAGGAAGTGAAAGCCAATAAAAATATCCAAATTTAATGCAAAAAATAGTTTTGGATACTGTTGATTGAGCATACAACATCTAAACTAACAGTCATCTTCACAGTTTTTTCATTTGTTGGATAACTAGCCATAAGCTCCAAAGGTGCCTTCACAGCAGATTTTGTAGTCCATTGATCGAAAATGCATTAATGAATGTCCAAGAATATCCTACAACAGATTATGAACCCATATGCCTGTAATAATTTAGTTTATCAAATAAATATAAAATAAAGTACCGCATTTTTCGCTTTATTTTTCGCCCCCATCAGACCTCAGATCAGCTCACTCAGCCCCATCAGACCTCATATCAGCCCACTGTGCCCCCATCAGACCTCAGATCGGCCCATCAGCCCCCATATCAGCCCACTCTGCCCCCCATATCAGCCCACTCTGTCCCATCAGACCTCAGATCAGCCAACTGTGCCCCCATATCAGCCCACTGTGCCCCCATCAGACCTCAGATCAGCCCACTGTGCCCCCATCAGACCTCAGATCAGCCCCCATATGAGCCCACTCAGCCCCCCATTAGACCTCAGATCAGCTCACTCAGCCCCATCAGACCTCATATCAGCCCACTGTGCCCCCATCAGACCTCAGATCGGCCCATCAGCCCCCCATATCAGCCCACTCTGCCCCCATATCAGCCCACTCTGTCCCATCAGACCTCAGATCAGCCAACTGTGCCCCCATATCAGCCCACTGTGCCCCCATCAGACCTCAGATCAGCCCCCATATGAGCCCACTGTCTCCCCATCAGACCTCAGATCAGCCCCCATATGAGCCCACTCTGCCCCCATCAGACCTCAGATCAGCCCCATAAGAATAAAATAATAAACCTCTCTTACCTCTCCTGCGCCGCGGCTACGCTCCGGGTCCGGTGCTCCTCTGTCTTCTCCTGCTGGCGCTGCACTGTCACCTGACTGCGTGAAGCGTCATGTCATAGTGCGCGCACTACGTCCTGACGCTGTACGGGGTCAGGACGGAACAACGTCGCCGGAGAAGACAGAGGAGCGCAGGACCAGGAGCGGAGCCATGGCACAGGAGGGTAAGTATGCTTCCCCACTCCTGGCAGCTTATACATACTAGTGAGCGCTTCCATAATGGAAGCGTTCACTAGTATTCACTTTATAAGACGCACGGCAATTTTCCCCCTACTTTTGGGGGAAAGAAAGTGTGTTTTATAAAGCGAAAAATACGGTAAGTTGTTTAGCAGCTCAGTCAGTTCCTGAGCTAAAGTCATAATTCTTTAGAATGAGCTGGACCAATTCACTGAATGGTTCGATGTCAAAACTAAAAGTTTCCAATAACTTCTAAGAGTGCCTTCATACACTGATGAATTTGCTGAAGAAAATTTCTGCGACTAAAAATGAGTTCCATTCAGCTTAATGGAGCTTACAGAAATCAATGTGCTTCCTGAAAAACAACCCCATTGAGATGAATGGAACTGATTTTCAGTCATTGAAATTTTCTCAACACCTACAAAAAGCGGTACTATGACAGTCCGCAGTGTGGAAAAATAACAGAAAACTCCTAGAATAGATATAATCCACACAACACAAATGATAATGAAAATACTTTAATTAAAATTACTTGATTATAAATACAAGATTTTAGCACATGAAAATAAGTAAAGTGTATGTAGCAAATGGAGATGTAAAGCAACAAGGTGAGGAAAAAACAAGGGCGCCACCGTGCGAGTCACGTGACCACAAAAGAACAATTGGTGTCTGAATCAAAACATCAAAAATTTGTGGAGAGTGAAAATGAGGTGGTATATTATCATGGAATAAACAAGCATGTGGCACCTCAATTCCCCTGGAAGAAGCCTGGTGGCGAAACGGCGTTGGGAGGAGGACGCCGCCGTGCTGGTCTGTGTACCCTTATGCTCTTCTTTTTTTCTTTTTTCTGTGGTTTTTCATGGTGATATGCTGGTTATCTATTAGGTTACTCTACATAGGTTTATCATGCCCTATTGTTGATTTATACCTTTATTGAGGTGCCGCATGCTTGTTTATTCCATGATATATACCACCTCATTTTCACTCTCCAAAATTTTTGATGTTTTGATTCAGACAGCAATTGTTCTTTTGTGATCACGTGACTCGCACGGTGGCGACCTTGTTTTTTCCTCACCTTGTTGCTTTACATCTCCATCTGCTACATACACTTTACTTATTTTAATGTGCTAAAATCTTGTATTTATAATCAAGTAATTTTAATTAATAAAGTATTTTCATTATCATTTGTGTTATGTGGATTATATCTATTCTAGGAGTTTTCATTGAAATTTTCTACAGCAAATTCGTCCATGTATGAAGGCACTCCTAGAAGGTACTGGACACTTTTAGTTTTGGCATCAAATCATTCAATGAAATATCCCAGTTCATTCTAAATAATTACGACTTTGGGTTAAGACCTCATTGATCTACTAAACAAATTACTTTATTTTATATTCATTTCATAAACTAAATTATTGCAGCTCTCTATTGTGGGTTCTCTGTTGTAGGATATTCTGGGACATTCATTAATTTATTTTCTATCAATGGATTAATAAACGTTGAATGCATTCGGAAAGTCTACACCCTTTCACTTTTTTCACATTTTACATTGCGACCATGTGGTAAAATAAAATAAAATCCAGTTTTTCCCCATCATTCTACACTCAGTGCTCCATAATGACAAAGTGAAAACAGAATGTTCAAAATCTTTGCAAATTTATTGAAAAGGAAAAACTAAAATATTGCATTAACAGTTTACTCTGTACTTAGTTGAACCTTTGGCAGCAATTACAGCCTCCAGTCCTTTTGGGTATGATGCCACACGGTTTTTATACCTGGATTTAGAGATTTTCAGACATTTTCTCTGCAGATCCTCTCAAGCTCTGTCAGGTTGGATGAGGTCATTGGTAGACAGCCATTTTCAGGTAATGTTCGATTGGTTACAAGTCTGGGCTTTGGCTGTGCCACTTAAGGACATTTACAGGATTGTGAGAAAGCCACTCCTGTGTTGTCATTGCTGTGTGATTAGGGTCATTTTCTTGTTGGAAAGTATACTTTCAGCCCAGTCTGATCTCTAGAGCACTCTGGATCAGGTTTGCATTAAGATTATCTCTGTAGTCTTCTCCATTCAGCTTTCCCTCACCTCTGACCAGTTTCCGTGTCCCAGCTGCTCAAAAACAACCTGACAGCAAGATGCTGCCACCACCATGCTTCACTGCAGGGATAGTATTGGGCAGGAGATAAACAGTGTCTTGGTTCCTTCCAAAATGAAGCTTAGAGATGGGGTCAAAAAGTTCAGACTTGGTTTCATCAGACTAGAGAATCTTGTTTCTCACAGTCTGAAAGTCCTGTCCTTTTTTGCAAACTTTCATGTACTGAGGAGAGGCATCTTTCAAACCACTCTGCTTTAAAGCCCAGATTGGTGAAGTGCTGCAGTGACGGTTGACCTACTGAAAGTATCTCCCATCAGCCAGAGTGACCATAGGTCTCTTGGTCACCTCTCTTACCAAGGCTCTTCTACCCCGATTACTTAGTTTGGTGGGGAGGCCAGCTCTAGGAAGAGGAGGAATTATGGAAGCCACTGTAATCTTGGGAACTTTCAGTGCAGCAGAAATGTTTGCTCTGATATGCATTGTCAGCTGTGAGACCGTATATAGACAGGGGTGTCTTTCCAAATCATGTCCAATCAACTGCAAATTTTCCACAGGTGGACTTTCAACATCAAAAGCTGTCTTACATTTAGAAACGGCGATGGATGCGCCGCAGTTATGGAGAGGCCTGCGCCTCTTCATAACTTCAGCGGATCCACTGCCACCTACGGGGCTTTATTAAGGCCGGCATCTGAAACATTTTTACTTTTTAATAAAGTTACAAAAATTTCTAAAATTATGTTTTCACTTTCTCATTATGGGGTATTTAGTGCCTATTGATGGCAGAAAACTTGTTTTTTTTTATTTTAGCACAAGGCCACAACATAAGAAAATGTGAAAAAAGTGAAAGGGTCTGAAGCCTTATCCAAAAGCATTGTGTGTAGATAGATTAGACAGATAGATAGACAGATAGACAGACAGATATTTTGGGTATTTGCAAGTTAGTCAGAAAATATGCTTGTTGTGCCATGAAGAAGCAATGAACCATTAACTGTCAATATAAGGTCAACTGCTAGGGCCTCTGTGCTACATATCTGTAGTCGAATTCTGTGCAACTCCTTTTAAGGCTCTTTACCTCACCTCTTGGACATACCATCACATTTATTTTACAAAGAAATCTAACATTTGTAAAAGTTTTTGCAAGTATTTTTAAATCCATGAATTTCACCCATCCTGATTACATCTTTGTCCCTTGCCCTGCTAAGAATTGGCTCAGCTAAAGTATAGAGTTAGACTACATTCAAGTGGCAGTGTATGGTACAATTCATGTGGATGGGGTTTACAAAACTCTATCCAAATGTGGCAGAGAAAAAATACATGTGTGGATTTTGCATTTTAAAGTCATTTCATGCTCAGAAATGTAGCAAAATTGTTGTAGATTTTCACCCCTTGACAAAGGATGAAATCAGCTGTAAATCTGATGCAAAACATGCATGTAACATATTCAGATTTTAGAGCTGATTCACGAATCTGACACAAATTCATGAGATATTCATGGGGAAAAGTCTGCCATGTCCAACCCCAATTGAGTATGTTTTTATTTAATATAATGAATTGTAAATGATGCACCACCAAAACTCTATAGAATATAGATATAGTGGATTTTGATCTTGAACAGTAACGTTCCTTCCACTTACAGATAAGATGTTTTTGAGACTCTGCTTGCAATACACTTTATTATGCTATGTTCTACTATGAGCAGCTGCCTTTATAGGTAAATGAGAACCTGTCACAGCCTTACAGCCTTAGAACAGAAGAGAGATATTTTGTTATTTAATGCTGTTTCTTCAGTTATATATATATTCCCATATTCTTCATTTGTAGAGAAGAAGTGTTTCCCACCAAAAAAATTTCTTATTTTAGCAGCACCTGGATCTCCATAATTTTGTAATTGCATGTAATTAAAATTTTTGTTTAGCCCATAAGCAAAAAGTTATCTGTATTGTGCCACCTACTGTTTGTTCTTTTCTTCATTTCTTTGTCCACCTTCCTAAGGCAGACGCACATGCTCAGTTCCATCCTTCAACTACCACCAGCCTTACCATCTTTTAGAAGCTGTGACAGTTACAGGGGGAGAGATGCAGCAGAAAGAACATGCCCTGAGAAAGGACTCTCTCTGAGAGAGGACATGGCTCCTGAGCTGTGATATGGGATGGGCTTCATACACCCCCCTCTCTATCCCCCCAATCCCACCTGAACTGCCATCCTGAAGAGAATTTAGTACTGCAACTAGAGCACAGAATGGGAAGAGCCCTGAATCCATGTACAGGGCTGGTTGTAGTTTTATTAGAGAAAAATTGTCATGTACTTTATGATGTCCGATTTTCTTTTTTTACAAACAGATAACCCCTTTAAAAGTAGATTATGTATAATATAGAGGGAGATGAAGGTCAGCTACACTGTTTCTATTTCAATGCTGAGGATAACAGTCTATCCATAAGGAAATATGAATCTAAGATGGTACTTACTGAGCTTTATACTCAAACAAACAACGTCGTAACCCACTTTGGTGCAAAAGGTGTAGTAACGGCAATCTCTGGAGGGGCATTCCTTCATTACTTGATGACTGTACTCTAACAGTGAATTCATCTTTTCCGCAAAGGTTTCATCGTTATCAAATATATATCCATCTTTAAACACTGTATCAGTTTCCAAAGCTACACCTTCTCTGAATTCTTCCTCAAGGTCTGTTGAGTTGGCTGAAAGAAGACATTTTTACAGTAATGTTGCATTAAAACAAGGTATTTATAAAATCATGATGTTCAATACATTAGTGGAGCCATAAGCAGACATACCATAGACCAGAAAGAAAATGTGTTACCAGGCACCTTCAAGAGCATCTAAAAGATATTCATTATTGTACTGTAGTTCGGCCTATGTTGTTGAAGTGAGCCTCAAATTGAGTTCAAAAGTGTTTGTGTGCTCAGCCAGTGGCGTGAAAGGGGGATGACCGCATCCGGGCTGGGAGGGGAAGTGGACCTGCTAATGTCCAGTGCCATTTTTCCACTAAGTCCTCAGGACACGGATCCAGTTTATAGGTATGGCGGTGGAGAAAGCGATTGGCTCGCTGCCCTACCATTTTACTCTAGTAAGGCACAGATTGGTTCAGGGCCCATGGCCTACTAGAGCCGGGAGAACTTTGATGACTACAGTGTTCCGACACAGGGAAGTCATCATGTCCGCCTGAAGACACTGACGGACAGCAGGCAGCAATAAGAAGATCCAGCTGCTCCTCATGGGACAAGGGAGAGAGCTGAGTTTGTCTTTTTTTTATTCATTGCACAAATAGAGACATTTTAACTAACGTGGCACAAAAGGGGGACTGAGGGGCAAAAAATGGGCTCTTATATTGTGGGGGGTACAAATAAGAACATTATATTGAGGGTGGGTACAAAAGAGGGACATTGTTTATTCTGTTAGAGGCACAATTAAATGACATTTTTATATTGTGTGGGAACAGACAGGGATATTATGTTGTGGAGGCACAAAGCGGATATTATATACAAAATGGGGCCAAAAAAAGGGCATTACAAAAATATGGAGACACAAAAGGGGGACATTCTAATTTAAGGGCCAACAAAGGAGGACTTTGTTATATAGTAGGGGGAAAAAATGGTGTATATTATATTGTGGAGCACAAAAAGGAGCATTATAACAACATGGGGGTACCATAAAGTGCCATTATAACAATGTGCGGGGGTGAAGCGAGAACATTATTTTTCATGATGCGGGCACAAATACTGTGTGAACAGTAGGCAGTATTACTGTTTGTGGAGCTCTATGACTGTGTTGGGCACAAAAGGGGGTACAGTTATTCTATGAGGCACCAAGGGATGGGTATTACTGCCTGGGGCACTACATTTGGAAGCCGTGTAGGTGTCGGTGAATGGATTAGCCCCACTCAATGGGGCTAATCCAGTTAGAATCTGCAGCAATTCAAATTGCCAGGGACTTAAATTCAAGTATCACCACCATTACCAAAAAGCAAGGTGTTTTATAATCTGCGCTATTCTGCTGCTTTTGTCGCACATCACGGCCAAGCATTCTCCACTGCTCAAGCCCTTGCCATTCCTGTGCTCCGACAGTTTTTTGTTTGCTGCAGCGATGATATGCCTGACTACTCCACATGAATTGATGGCAGCCAATCACTGGGCTCAGCGGTCAGTTGTGGTAGTCGGATATGCTATTACTGCATTACAAGGAAACAAAGACCACTGAACAGCCACAGAGAGCACCACTGGAATGTCAGAGGTGTAGTAGCATTGCTTCTTTTTTATTTAGCAATATTCCCAGTTATCAGCTCATTTTTTTGGAGGGTATCTCAGAAAATACCTTTAAAATCAAAGACATTTTATGCTGGTCTTTGATATCCTTTCAACTGCTGGAGAATGTGCCCTAATTTATGATGAGGTGCAGACCCCTTCATAAATTGGGCGCATCCTCCTGCCATTCCATCCACCTAGATTGAAATCTACTCCCAGCTCCTGTAGCTGGAGTATATTTCAATTGTCATTTTACGCCAGAAAACTGGTGTAAATGTTAGCGAATTTGCAGGGGCTAATGACCTTGACTCCACCACTCCCCAGTGTCATAGGCAATATAGAATGCCACCAGGGTCTAAATTTAGGAGCATGGGCATTTACAAAGTCACAAAATGGGACGTGTGACTTTTTATGCCAGAATGCCAGAAACTAATTGCTTTAAATGGCATGTCCATCTTTTCCACTTCTGGTCATACATGTTGAGCTACCCGGTGTCAATCAGATACATTCAGACAGCAATTTAAAAAAAATTATCACTGCTGTATCTCCAATACAAATGAGAAGTACCCTGCTATATGGACTGTGAAGATTACTTATTGCTTGAGAGGTTAAAGGGGTATTCTCATCTTAGACAATGGGGGCATATCGCGGCCGAATCCCAGCATGTTTTCCGGTAAGCGGCTGGATCTGCACTAGTTCCCACTATAGTCAATGGGGTCCAGAGGCAGGCCAGCTATGCTATCCCAGCTATGCTGGATCTGGAGAACTCTGGCAGCGTTGTGCCCCAGATGTGAAACTAGCCTAGTTCACACTTGCTAGTACATTGAAAAGGGAGACCTTGTGGATTCCAAAAAGAGCAGATGTCCGGTCTCCTCTTTAAAATATACTCACCACTCATCATTTCTGCACTCTGGTTTACTCCCAGGCCCCACCACAGACAATGTGCCAAAAGTGAGGAGGATTACCAGCTGCAGCAATGAGCAAAGGCAAGAATCTGTAGAGCCTGGTATCAAGTCTGTATTAATTACCGTAGATCTGGAGGGATCTGTATTTATTTACAGGGTCTGATAAGGTGTCCATAAAATTGCCTCATTTAGTGGGTCTGGTTTGTATTAGTTTGTATTAGTTTGTCGAATTTCATCTGGGGGTCTGTAATCATTTTGGTGTGTAATAAAATGGGTTACATGCACTATTTGTGATTCAAATGCCATTGGCTGGAGCGGATCCTATATAAATGTAAAGGTAAAACATTTTGACGCTGCCTATAATGGCTTTCCAGAATCCAGTCATGACTCTTCTCAAAAGCAATGATGGGTCAAATATTCAGCATATCAATAGGAATCATTCTAGGGAATCAATGTTAAAAGAAATTGATACTTACTGAGCCTTATATCTAGACAAACAATGTCGTAACCCACTTTGTTACAATAGGTGTAGTAGCGGCACTCGTCCGTGGTGCATCCTTTCATAACTTCAGCACTGTATTTTATTATTGAATCAGCTTTTTCAGCAAAGATTTTATCACTATCAAATACATATCCAGATACAAAAAACTACTCCATCTTCCAATGCTTTTGGCTCTCCACCATCTTCCAACTCTTTCAGCTCTCCACCATCTTCCAACACTTTTAGCTCCTCACCATCTTCCAATGCTTTCGGCTCTCCACCATCTTCCAATGCTTTTGGCTCTCCATCATCTTCCAATGCTTTTGGCTCTCCACCATCTTCCAATGCTTTCTGTTCTACACCATCTTCCAGTGCCCTCGGCTCTTCCTCTGCTTCTTCCAATGCTCTCGCTCTTCCCCTGTGTTATTTGTTAAGGTGCCTGGAGATGCCAAATTGTATAATTTGTTTCAATTACCTGTAAACAAGGTATTTGGAACTGTTGCTATGAAGAATTGTGCTGTTGCTTTCACACTTGCGGCTACACTTCTGGTGATGTGCATTTTCTTTCACTCTTATCCCATATGTACTATGCTCAGCCATAGAGAATTTGTTTCCTTACGCAAGTGTTATGTGTATAATAAATCAGTGAGTGACTCTTGCCTCTAAAGGCTGCCACACATATTCAATAGCTGTCGGACAACACCTATCTCTCCAACTCCCTTCCAACTCCCCCATATACATCCACATTTGGTTTGGGCAAAAATGTATGTGTATTCAATGGGGAGAGAGGAGAAAGTTGCTGGCAGATACTTCTGGCAACAACTTATCTCCCAGAAGAACAGAAGAATTGACTAAAATATTCACTTTGCCCAAGGGAATCTGATGTGAGGTTTGATATGGGGGTTTGACATGGAGGTCTAAAGGGGCTCTGATCTGAGGTGTGATATGGGGTCTGATCTGAGGTGTGATAGAGGGTTCTGATTTGAGGTCTGATTTGAAAATCTGATATGGGGGTCTGATATAGGAGTCTGACGTGAGGTCTAATATGGGGGTTTGACATGGAGGTCTGATATGGGGTCTGATCTGAGGTGTGATATGGGGGTCTGATTTGAGGTCTCATGTAGGAGTCTGATTTGAGGTCTGATATGGGGTCTGATTTGAGGTGTGATATGGGGTCTGATTTGAGGTGTGATATGGGGGTCTGATCTGAAGTGTAATAAGGGGATATGTAAGGGAATATTTTTTAACTGGTGCACATTATAAGGGGGTATTTCTTGGACTGGCCCACATGAGTGGGGAATTTTTCTAGTAGCACACATTATAAGAGAATTATTACTACTGGGGGACTATGGGGAACATGATTACTAGTATGGCACTATAGAGGCATTATTATTTCTTGGGCACAGTAGGGGCATTATTACTATTGGGGCACTGTTAACACTATGGCACTCTGGCAGATAATTTTCTATTGGTGGGAGTAGTATTAGCTTAGCACAATGATTTTTGGGGGACGTTATGTTTACACCATTAGTGTCAAGGAGACTATTTGATGAGTGCAGTTATTTTTTAGCACACTGGTGTAATCAATAACTAAGGAAGGGGGCATTATCTATGTGATACACTATTTTCAGGGGCATTATTTGTTTCTGCAATATAGTATTGAGGAGGCACAGTGGGCACAGTATTGGGGGTAGCAGGAGGGTGTGTTCAGAAGGTAGGAGGATGATGGAAAAGTTTTGTCCTGTCAGAGACTACAGACTGTACTATACATTCGCCGATGTGTAATTGCACAGGGCTTGCGCATGAATGAAACAACAGGCAAGATGACAATCTTCAACAAGATATCTAATGCCTGTCAACCAACATTTATAGGTCTGGGTAAAACCTGGAAGAGGAACAGTACATGCACAGTCACCAACTGCGCTGCTCAGGTAGGAGCAGCAGCAGACCCTCTGACTGACTGGTAAGATTGATAGGGCCAGGCAAGATTTCTGGCTCTGTTAATCAAGGGGAAGGGGCAGTCTCCTGAGCAGCGGGCAAGCCCCTCATTCCTCAGGGAGGCGATTTTTAACAAATTAATTTGCTCTTCACTACTCCTTTTAAATCTATGCCAGCTCATAGCTGGAACAGACTTCCGATCATGGCTCAAAGATGCACCAAACCAAGAAGAGGCATGCGTATCTTAATCATTTAGACATTGCTTACTCCAGAGTGCTTCAACCCAATGTACGCATTTTGTTCCTGTGACTGCAGCTAATTATTTATTTATTATACCAAACTAATATAGCACTGACATATTCTGCAGCGTTTTACAGATATTAGCATCAAGTTTTCCGCAACAATCTAATGCTACCATATTAAAAAAAAAACCTTAGTGACCACAAATACACCTTATTACTGATGTAAACAAAGGGGGTTTAGGCTGGCTTCAATTAATGATTATATGTACCCAAATATGGTGCATTAAAAACTATACTTGTTCGGCAAATAAAATAAGCCCTGCATACAGGTACACTGATGAAAAAGAAAAAAGTTATAGCTCTTGGAAAAGCAGTGATGAAGATATTTGCATGGTCACAAAGGGTTAATTGAAACAGGATTTTATGGATATGCCCCTTCTACCATACTTTACAGAGTAATTATATGTGGGTATCTCCTACATTATGCAACTTAGAACGTCTTTATTCTCTTACGGCGCAGGAAGGCATGTTGGGAACATCAAGTAGATGATAACATGTATAGATTTTAAGGGAATCTGTCACCCCTGATTTTGGACTATCTACAGTAATACATGCGTAGGATTACAGTTAACTATTTTTATTTTCCTACTGTCCTTCCTTCTCTCAGCTTCCAAGCTGTACTGAAATACACAGTCCGGACTGCTTGTGCTCTTCTGACATAATGGAGAGGACTCTTGGCACGCTTTCACAGTAGTCTGACAATGTATTTTCAAACGTGGGGCAGTAGGCAAGATAAAAATAGTCATCTGGACTCCATATGTCATGTATAACTGTAGATAATGGACCAAAAACTGGGTGAAAGATTCCCTTTTATCAAGCCAAGACTTATGGTAAATTTAGATGGTTTTGATGGAGCAATTATCGTGAAGGAACCGATTAGTGCTAAAGCTTTTAATACAGGACAAAGTCTATGTGTCTGATGATTCTTTTGTGACAGCAATGTCTAGTTGTACAATTATTGTCCCCCAAAAAGACAGGGAAAAGAGCAGTACCATACCTCCTTCTTAAGAATTTTGATGCTTTTCTAAGCTATGATACATTTTCAACTCGCTAACATATGTCCTAATACCACTGGACCATACTAAAAATGTGGCCCAATTCTTTTCTAGCATTCAAAAATATTCACCTGGAAGAAGTAATACGAATAGCTTTCATGAAGTCTTACCTGCCAAAGAGACATGTATCAATGCCAGGCCGAGGAGAAAAGTTACACCTCCTACTCTCATTTTGCCAGGAAACAAGGCCAGCTGATAATGCTCCACCAGGAGGTTTGTCTTATATATACAATCCTAAAATGGCAAAGTTACACACCTCACCTTAATAAACCTACCACTCCTCCTCACAAGTCCAGATTAAATGCAGTCAAAGCTTAGATATGACCTTATGACTGCCAGAACATTTGTGAAAAACAAGACTAAGATTTACTTTTACCATATTAGCCAGTTATTAATGTGTTTGTAAGGTGTTACTACAGTCACTCTTCACAGCATACATGGTCAATATTAAAGCAGGGAACCTAGAGAATTTTATTATCAGTCATATTTTCTTAGTCTTCAAAGCTTCTTCTCTAGTGCACTCCTAGACAGTGAAGGCAGGAAAATAATATGATATTTCATTTTAAAGCCTTGTGGGAATGTTGAGGGATGTATTGAATAGACATATATGTAGAATGCAAGGCTGGATTAAGGTTAGTATGTGTTGATGTTTAAACGCCAGGTTTTGGACCATACTTGACCCCTTATCGCAGTTACACAGGCTCAGACTGGCCCACAGTGGTACAGGTGAATCCCCCGGAGGTCCCCTGAGCAAGGTAACATAACACAGTAGACTGACTGCACTACATACATCTATTCAATGTACAGCACCTCAACCATCCTATGTTCATATAAAAAACCTGATAGATTATTGAACAAATCACCCAGTTTATTATTATAGACACGATCAGAGCTGAGATGACTTCTATGTATAGAGGAAAGCTACCAGTGTCCTCTTCTCCCCAGGACTTCCCTTCTCAAAGTTACTGGGACTCCCATATTCATGCTAGTAGCATCTTGCTGCTGTGTGAGCAGGTAATATTTGAATGTATCGGTACAGTGGGCCCCCAAAATACAAGTGGGCCCTAGGCACCCCAGTCCGACACTGCAGTTACATATACAAAAGATGACTATTCCACTGAAGTCTATGAAATATATGGAGATACCAAAGTTGCAGACCCCCAAGCTAGCGATTTAGATTTCAAGAGCTATGCACATGCAAGGCCACCTCTCCACGTCTTCTCAGCTATATAATGTGAATGTAGTCTTTTTCAATCTAACTTGCATGTCCATCTAACCTGTATACAGCCTTATGCCACATGCACAGGGCCAAATTACAACTTTGTACAACACAATAGACACTGGTAGACTTTTATGGGATGCTACCCTTTCTTGTAAAATTGTAGGCATCTGGATTGGCTGTTTTGTTTTGTTTTTTGTTTGTTTGGATTCACAAAAATCCAACTATCAACATAAAAACATGGAGCAGCAAAAACTTTGAGACTTTAGGACAATTGAAAGTAATTAGTGCAGTTTATACAAGGACAACGCTATGGAGGGGCTAAAGGCGGATGTGCCTTTGGTGCAACTCTGCCTTTATGAGGGCAAGGCTGGATACGTTTAGAGATGAGAGAATCTATTCGCTGCTTCATAGATTCATATCGAATCCTCCATTTTTCCTACTCCAAAGCGAATCCAGATTTATTCAGATTCGCTTCATATTATTCGTAAATGTTCTTAAAATTTTGAATGAACGCTAATGCTTCGTACGCATTGCGCTTCACTTCTTCTTCCCCCAGCCCCCAGGGAAATGACATACGTCCCCGAAGCGGGAAAGTGAAGATACGACCCCTCAGAAGCACCAGCCCTGCCCACCAGGAACGAACTATTGGCACGTATAGGGACTGAAGACTCCTCCCTCATTACTCCGCCCTCCTCTCCAGTTCAAGCCAGCGGTGAACAAGATACCACAGAGTCAGATCAAGCAAACACATGGTGAAGCAACTGCAACCAAAGTGGGGAGAGATGGTGTTTTGTACTGAGTTACCCGAACCACCGTCCAGTTCAGAGGACATCAGAGTGTCACAATTGGCCAAGAGAATCCCACCGGGTCCTGACTCCATATTTGTTGCCGCTGGTGCGATTGCTGGGCGGCTCGTGATGAGGCAGCGGTGCAGTGGAGGCAGCTGGAGAGTCCACTCTGCCGCCCAGGAGGAGAACAACAACCTTCCATTTGCGGCAAGAATCCCGATCGTGCCTGCATCAGTGACGGCCCACGCCCAGACCCTATGGGACGACAAGAATGCGGTGGAAGACTAGGTCATCCAAGTACTGGACCATCCGAGGCCGGAAGACCCTACACTGGAGAGGCGTAAGGGAACTGTCCTATGGTTTTCAGTGGAGCGAGGCTCTGGCTTCCTGGTGGATAACGACGGCAAGGAGTACTTTGTGGGCCGCAGGTCAGTGAAACGGCCGTACCTGCCCCAACCCCGTCACAGCCTGTACGTGGGGGGTCAGGTGGAATATACCCCCATGGCATCCCTGAAAGGCCCCTTTGCTACCGGGGTTACCTTATTATCTAAGCCCCTGGTACCTGCATCAGCACCAGAAGTTTGGCCGGAGGAACCACCAGGCAAAGGACGTGTGTGCTGCCTACAGGAGTCACCAGATGGCACCCTCCATTTCAGGGAGAAGCCACAGCCACAGCCTCTGATCCCTGGATTGCCACCACCACCACTGCCATCACAGTCCTTTCAGCTGGGTCAGCTGACGACATCATCGTTTACTTTCCAGTCCACGGTGATCCAGTACCAACTACCCTGGAAAATGAAGTCAGCAGCAGCCAGGGGAGCTGGCGGTTCTTCCCTGGGTGCAACCTTGCCTGAACCTCTGCAGCCAGAAGTCCTTACCCCTGCTGTCCCGGCAGGAGTATCCGGAAAAGTGAAGGCGCAAGTGGCTGCAGCGCTCACCAGTGTGACCACCACCCGGACCCGGTCAAGTCCAACTTCTGGCAGAAGAGGGCAGTGGAGCTCAACCATGGCAGCCAGCTTGGCCTACAGGAGGCAGGAGCGTCCTCTGATGTCATTCAGCAGTAGCTCCAATCTAGGAGGACTTCAGGTCCCTCATCTGAGGAACCCTTCTACTGGCTGAGTGATTTATTTTCAAGGACACCTCTGGAGGACCTATGGGAGCCACTGCATGGACTGCACCTAACGGGTGAGAGCTAGTTTGCACTTGTTTTTTGATTATGTTTAGTTTTTATTGCCCCCTGTTTGACTCTCACCCAGATGGACATGGCTTGTCAGGATCCCCCCCCCCACATTCTGCAGAAAATTCCCAGTTGCACCTAAGCACGCCTATTTTCATTTTTTCCCCCATCCTTCTCAGGTTATTTTGGGAGCCCCCATTGCAAAAGGGTTCTCTATTTGCTGCTATTTTATATTATCCTTGTGGATTACACGTTACCTGTTTGGATTACAAAATTACCTCACGTGGTATACAATTGAATTTTGGACTGTGTTCCAGTGTTTTATATGCCAAGCAGCCACGATGAGGAGAGGCTCAAACGTATATCTGAGCCTATTATGCTTGCAAATATTAAATTGATTGCACTAAAATGCATAATTTGTCTTTGCTGTAATTTTAGCAATAATATTTTTACAGGTTCAGCAATGTTCATGCACTTTAGCTCATGTGTGTATTCTTTTTCAGGTGCTGCATGTGTCCTATTAATGGCACTTATTGTTACAGTGTTTTTTAGTAGATTATGCACTTAGCCATAATAGCAGTGAGCACCTTACTTTTTCTGCCTCATATGGACTGCCTCTAAAGACTGTACGCCGTGGCTTAGCCTGTGTGCGTATGACGCAATCGCGAATCAATAGTACATTAAAAGATTCGTACGTACATTTGTGCATTAATGCTTACGCATCATTCAGTGTACTTTTAACAAAGCTTAGACTGTATGCTCGTAATTTGTGTAGGACTGTTCGCAAAACAATGATTATTTTTTCACGCAAAACTCGACCAAATAAATTCATATTAAGAACGAATCTGTCAGAAATTTGTCGATTATTCGCCGAAGCGACTATTGGATGATTCCCTCATCTCTAACATAAGGGCATATTTATTAAAAACCAGCGTTTTAGACGCCTGACTTAATAAATCCCTAAAACTGACGGTTCCGCTGAAGTTATGTATAGGTGCAGGCCTCTTCACAACTTCATCTGATCCACCGCCGCTTCAAAATATAAGGCAGCTTCCTTGCTGTTTTATATATATAGACCTTTTTCTAACCCAAAAACAGTCGTAGAAAATGGAAAATGAGACCTGCCTGCCTCTCCGTTCAATTCACTGCTGGCGCCATGTCCACCTACTTAGACATGCTGTGACCGAGGAGAAGTCGCAGGTTGCGGTGCAACAGTTATATTTCAGCTTAATAAATAACCCCCCATATTGTAGTGCTACAAGTTTGGTTTTCCCTATTGACCGCAACACAAAGGAGTACATACGTTGCATGCAGTGTAATGGAGCAGATTTACTAATCCTATAGGCGGTGTAACTTTAGACAGACTGTCTAGACCTGCACCAGATCTATCATAGGGGCTCAGGTTGGATGACAAATGTAATGCAAGGATAGACACTTTTGTCTAACTCTGTTTACTTGACCAGATCATCTGGACAACTATGGGAGATGTGCATTTCTCGACACTTCTCGTTCCTAATAATTGTCCCGTGTAAAAGTGCCATGGATCATCCAACAAATGAGCATTGGTGCATGTAGATGTAGCTCTCCCATCTGCTCAACAATCAGGCAATTATTGTATATATTGTGTATATATATATATATTTTTTGCTGAATTGGTATTTTCATCCCCAGTCTGATTTAAGTCTTTAAAAGGGGTTGTCTCACTTCAGCAAGTTGGAATTTATCTTTGTAGACAAAGTTAATACAAGGCACTTACTAATGTATTGTGATTGTCCATATTGCTTCCTAGGCTCTCTGGATTCATTTTTCCATTACATTATACACTGCCTCATATCCGTGGTTATGACTAGTGTTGATCGCGCACCATAGTACTTGGGTGCTCGGGTGCTCAGTTAGAGCACTAGGTGGTGCTCGAGTGCTCTACCAAGCACCCGAGCACAATGGAAGTCAATGGGAGAACCAGAGCACTAAACCAGGCACCGCCTGCTCTGAAGAGGGGAGGGTGTCTGGGTTCATAGGAAAAGGTGAGAAAATGATGGAAACACCACTGAAATGGTTTGGGAACAGCATGGGGAGGATGTCTAGATGCATCTTGGACTCCAAAGTCGCTGCTGGGATCGATGTTGTCCGAGTATTGCGCGCCAATTTTACGGAATGACAATAATACCCCCAAAACCGAAGATAACATTGATTTTAGAGGAAATATTGTTAGGAAACATGTTTACTTGTATATAAAGCGCAAGTGCTGCCAAAAATTACAAGGAAAATGCACTCCAATACACCTTTATTACACATAAAGTAGGGCATCAGACACACCCTTTGAAAAATTATGATTGATTGCCTGCTGCTGACACTCAAAAACATTAGGGGTGAGGGTCTGCTGCTGAGGTGACCCTCTAAAACATTAGGGGCGAGTGCCTGCTGCTGATCTGACCGTCTAAAACATTAGGGGTGAGTGCCTGCTGCTCATCTGACCGTTTAAAACATTAGGGGCGAGTACTTGTTGCTGAGCTGACCGTCTAAAAAATTATGGGTGAGGGCCTGCTGCTTAGATGACCGTCTAAAAAATCATGGTTGAGGACCTGCTGCTGAGCTGACCGTCTAAAAAATCATGGTTGATGGCCTACTTCTGAGCTGATCGTCTAAAAAATCATGGTTCAGAGCCTGATGCTGAGCTGACCGTCTAAAAAAATTATGGGTGAGGGCCTGCTGCTGAGCTGACCATCTAAAAAATTATGGTTGAGGACCTGCTGCTGAGCTGACCGTCTAAAAAATTATGGGTGAGGGCCTGCTGCTGAGCTGACCATCTAAAAATTATGGTTGAGGGCATGCTGCTGAGCTGACCATCTAAAAAAATGATGGGTGAGGGCCTGCTGGTGACCGTCTTAAAAATGAGAGGAGAGGGCCTGCTGGTGACCATCTTAAAAATTAGTGGTGAGGGCCTGCTGGTGACCATCTTAAAAAATTAGAGGTGAGGGCCTGCTGGTGAACGTCGAGGGCAGCCTAATAAGCCGTTTGATATGATGGAGGATGAGGAGGAAGAGGACGAGAAGAGGAAGGGGTACATGGGAATACAGTGTATTCAATACACCCTAAAAGCCACATTTAAACTTCCTTCATGTTCAGTCGCTTTCCTCTGGTGGGGTCGAGAAGTCAGAGGCAATCCAGGCCTTGTTCATTTTGATAAGCGTCAACCTGTCAGCATTTTTCAGTTGACAGGCGGATGCGTTTATCAGTTATTATGCCCCCAGCGGCACTAAATACCTGCTCCGGCAAAACGCTGGCGGCAAGACAGGTCAGCACCTCCAAGTAGAGTGCCAGTTCGTGCCACGTGTCCAGCTTAGACACCCAATATATATATACGGCACAGAAGGATCGCTGAGAATGTTGACATGGTCAGCTGTGTACTCCATCATCTTCCAAAACTTATCCCTCCTTGTCACCCCTAGGCCGGCTCATCAGGGTGAGGGTGCCGGTGGGATGTCATAAAACTGTCCCAGGCCTTGGAGAGTGTCGCCCTGCCACTGTTGGAACTGCTGTGTGTTCCCCTCATCTCCCCTCCTCGGGTGCTCAAGGAACTACGTTGTCAGCTGGAAATTTTTGGAGCAATTTTTCTACAAGGGCCTTCTGGTATTGCACCATTTTGCTAGTCCTCTCCACCACAGGAATAAGAGATGAGAAGTTCTCTTTGTAGCGGGGGGTCGAGAAAGGTGAACAACCAGTAATCGGTGTTGCCTAATATGCGTATAACATGAGGGTCAAGGGAAAGGCAGCATAGCATGAAGTCAGCCATGTGTGCCAGAGTCCCAATAGACTAGGTTTTGCTCTACTCACCAGAAAGATGACTCTCAATCTCCTCGTCCTCTTCCTCCTCTTCGGCCCATCCATGCCGAATAGATGGAGTAAACCTGCTATGGGTACTACCCTCTGTAGTGGTGGCAACTGTCTCCTGCTCCTCCTGCTCCTCCAATTCGCGCTAAGAGAACGAACCGAGGGTGGTCTGGCTATCACCCTGTGTAGGGTCTTCCCCCATTTCCACCTCTTCCACATGCAAAGCGTCCGCCTTTATTGCGATCAGTGAGCGTTTCTGTAGAAACAGAAGTGGGATGGTTACGCTGATAATAGCATTATAGCCAGGTCAGACATCAATGCCCACTCGTCGCTTGTGAAGAGCAGAAGCTGACTGGAAAGGCGACTAGTGTGTTTGCAGCTGGTATTCCACTACTGCCCTCTGCTGCTCACAAAGCCTGCCCAACATGTGGAAGGTGGAGTTCCAGTGCGTGCTCAGGTCGCACAGCAGTCGGTGAGCTGGCAAGTGCAAGCGCTGCTGCAGCGTTGCCAGACAGGCTGAAGCTATAGGTGACTTTCGGAAATGGGCACACAGGCGGCGCACCTTCACCAGCAGCTCTCAGGCAAATTGGGGTAGGTTTTTGAGAAACCGCTGAACCACTAAGTTGAAGACGTGGGCAAGGCATGTGTGTGAGCTTGCCGAGCTCCGAAGCCGCCAACAAGTTGCGGCCGTTATCAGACACAACCATGCCTGACTGTAGGTTGAGTGGCGAGAGCCACAGCCCAGCCTGGTCCCTTATACCCTGCTACAGCTCTGCGGCGGTGTGTGCTGTTTGTCACCTAAGCAAATGAGTTTCAGCATGGGCCTGTTGCCGCTTTCCAACTGCTGTGCTACACTGCTTCAAGCTACTGACTGAAGTCTGACTGGTGCTTTGCTGGGTATTTGCGCTTGCGTTCAAATGCCTGGGGTAAGGAAATCTGTACGCTGGGCTGGGACACTGAAGTGGATGTGCTCGCTGATGGGCTTGGGAAGGTCCAGGTGCAGGGCGGGAGGCATCTGGGCCTGCGTCTTGGACAGCACGTAACACAGGGGAGGAGGAGGCAATGATGTGACCTGCAGAAACACCAATCGTGGGACCCAGGTGTTCGGCCCACCTATTAGGGTGCTTTGCTGCCATGTGGCGGATCATGCTGGTGGTGGTCAGGTTGCTAGTGTTCACGCCCCTGCTCATTTTGGTACGGCACAGGTTGCAAATGACAATTCTTTTATCGTCAGCACTTTCCTCAAAAAAGCGCCAAACTACGGAACACCTACCCCTTGGCAAGGGAGATTGCCGCAAGGGGGTGCTGTGGGAAACAGTTGCGGGCCTGGTTGGCATGGCCTGCCTTCTCCCTTTTGCCACCCCACTGCCTCTTCCAGCCTGTTGTGGTGCTGCAGTTCCCTCCCCCTCTGTACTGCTGTCCTCGCTCGGCTTGCCACCTTCCCAGGTTGGGTCAGCGATTTCATCGTCCACCACCTCCTCTTCCACTTCCTCAATCTGGTCCTCCTCCTGACATGGTGACCTAACAAGAACCTGACTTAACTGCATGTCATCCTCATCATCAACCTCTTGAGATACTAATTTCCCTTGACTTATTGGCAACTGTGTCTAATCATCATCATGCACCTCGTCAGACACTAATTGCTGTTCCCCACCGTCATCTTCTTCAGACTGTGGATGCTCATTGAGTTTGGGAATCAGGGCACAACATCTCCTCATGTCCCTCTTCAAGCGGGCTTGGCAAGAGGCCCAAATTAAGGAATGGCGATGAAAAAATATCCGAGTGTGGGATCACTTGTTTGCCCAGACTCTGCATGGTGGGAGGAAGGAGGATCAGGATGAGGATTTTGTTGACCAGACTCTTGGCTACTGAGACTGGACTTTGTGGAAGAGAGGGTGGTGCTTAACCGACAGGGATGAAACCATGTATGTAACGTACACACATGTACACACTGTTATAATGACACTTAAATAAACAGCAGCAAATGAGACTATTTCACTACTAGCTGGTTTACTACTTACAGTCGGGACTGAAAACATGGCTGCTATGCACAGACACGCTTGCTTTTCCTTGTCATATTAAATTCACTTTGTTACATTAATATTTTAATGACACATTCGTGAAACAATTTTTAGTGCAACATATATACCAAATTTAATAATAAAATGAAAAATCTCACATCAGTAGAGCTGGATCAAGGTTCACTGGGGTCACTGGTAGGGTGGCCGGACAGTCCTGTTTCCTGGCTTCCTGGTCTCATACCAGTGCAGGACCTGGATGGACACTTGGGTGTCATCCTTTTCAGTGGCTCCATGCTTAGAAAGCAGCACTGACTTGGGATTAGTGGTACCTCGTAGAGGCGCAGGGGAGGTGGTATTCCCATGATCGGTGGTCAATACAAAGACATCTCTATTGTCAAGGACAATTAAGCATTACTTAAGCACCAGCATGTTCTCATTGAGGAGGACCCTGCTTTCTCCCTTTCTTTTTAATATAATTTATTTTTAATATTTTCATTTATAAAAACCATCAAACAACATCTCTTCCGATTCACTCAGATTAGGAATTTATGCCATCAAATACATAGTATACATATAAAACAAATTCCCTCCTTTCCCTTCCCTCTCCCCATCCCCCCTCCCTCCTCTCGTGACAAGGAAGGTACAGCTAAACAGAAAAAAAAATTAAATCTGGGTAATCCATGAATTCCAATACTTTGTATATAACTCCTTCTTCCCCTTATTTCGATATATAATCTTTTATTTTTTTCATCATTTCATCTACCACATTTTTCCATTCTAAATATATACAGTAGCTGCTTCTGCTCCACTTTGGCACATTTGGCTCCAGATCTCACACTAATGCCACCTTGCTGGCTCACGGCCATGCTTGCACCCCGCTGGCTCTGCCACATACTGCCACCTTGCCACTGTTTCACAAGCAAGCTGCCACCCTCACCCCCTTATGATGATAATGAAGCCTCCTCTTCACCCGGCTTGCACATGCGATCAGCTTCATCATCATCCACTACTCTTCTGCTCGTCACTTCTGTCACCCTCACTAGTCTCATGCCACATCCCTGACCACTCACAACACCTGCTTCCACGTGACTGTCATCATTGCTACTTGCCCGTTTACAGAAGGAAGCAGCAGACCTCGCCTCCAAATCTGGGATGGCCAGTAGCTGCTGGCTGTCCTCAATAAGACTGTCCTCACTGAAAAGCGGAGCAGAGCTGGTGGCATATATTACTTGCCTGGTAGAAGGAGCAGAAAAGGAAAGAGGCAGGTTCAGAACAGGTGAAGGCACATAGCTTGTTCCTAAGTGTGTTGTAAGAGGAACCCACTGACTCCTGGCTGTGGATGTCTGATGTCAGTTAAAATAATGTTGAAGACCAAGTCAACCATTCAAGCACATCGGGATTGGTAGTCAAAGCACACAACCATTTTATGACAGTGGCAGCTCTAGCCTGTTGCTGAGGCTGCTGCTACCAACCACCCTTTCCTTCCTCTGCTACTACTTCTGCCAGCTCCAGCAACATTTTTGCCTCTGTCTGTTCCTTTGGAGGGCCCTGGCAGCTGTCTGTTGCGCATACTGTGCAGTAACACTAAGTGTATATGTAAAATAAGTTATTCCATGTCCATACCCCAATAACAATATAACTAGACAGTTTGATCACCCCAATTTAAAAATCAAGGCATAAAAGAATTGCTTATGTATTAAACAAGGTGGGCACCATTCAATTAAATAGCTCTGTGCACTACACAAGGATTGATCTAAACTATGCTGTATCCTATAAATCTTGCGTTCCCGGGCTTCTTACTTTCACTTTGCCACACATGTAGCCGCCATATTTTGGGGAAAAAAATTCATAACCACAATTCGGATTTGCTTCCTAAACTTGGATCGAATTCCACTTCGGATGCTTTTGTTCAACACTAGTGATCATTAATAGAGCTTTCATTACATTTGCTGCACGTTATGTTAGATGGCAGTTGGTGGTTTTTTACGCAAGTTGGCTTGGCATTATCTCAGCTTTCAGTTCCACCGGAGAAAAACTACAGTAAACAATGCATCTGGATTGCAT
>ONZH01022558.1:0-68785 GCA_900303285.1 Rhinella marina | reverse complement strand
TTTGATGTAAAATATATTTAAAAAAAATCCAAAAATCCTGCAGTTTTTTTCTAATGGCCACTATACCTAATAATATATTGAGACCCCCTGTTCTTTGGAGATCACTTTCGTCAGTCATCTCATTATCATCACAAGTGGGATTACACCGATAGATCACATGCCTGTATGGATAACACAGGATCCACTATTCACAATAGGAGATTCTCCCCGTACAGTGACCTCTACACAGGTCACAGAGCATGGCTAGAAAATGTTCCCATAGAAATCAATCAAATCCTTCCAGTCCTTTGTGTCTGTGGCCCATGAGGCTACTGTAAAGCATATTTCTAAGTGCCATTGAGGCTTAATATCAGCCCTCATAACCAATGTCAGGAAATAGAATCTAAAAAAATCTACGGTCAGAAAATATAAACAGATTAGAATAAAAAAATTAGTAGAAAAAATACAGGTAGTGTAGTCCTTCAGAGTGAACGTTCACCTTTGTTCACCATTTATCCTTAATCTAAATAGGTCCAATATTTTGTGCTGTTTAATTTACTAATATATCTTTATAGTGGTCAGAGCTTCATTTTTCTGATGCAAAGCACTAACTTTCCCCTGCCATAGACATAGATAAGGAGATTGATTTGGGAAAAAAATCAGCTAATAGGAGGAAAAACATAGCTCACCTGAAAAAATTCCCTACAAATCCATTTCCACAGCAGTAGTGGTCCCTTCCAGTCTTTGTTTGTCTTTCCAGTCTTTTGGGGGATTTTGCAAGTGAGTAATGTTTTTTTTTAGTTGTATCTCATTTCCTTATGCTTATTTTTCTCACTTTAGTTAATACTATTTTGGCTGCCTATATCCACCAGTAGGGGCAACTTACCATATACTGTTTATACATTGTACTGAACACTAAAATAATATGTACATAGGAAGCTCTTAACCCTTTGGAGACATTCATGTATGGTGGATGTCCACATTGTAGATGGCACCCACTGTTCTACACAGCAGACATCTGGAGACAAAGTATGTGATTGGCGATAACGTCAATCACAGACATTTAACACTTCAGATGCTATAGATAATTTTAACGATGGCATCTAAGGCCTACATTCACACAGCCATTGTTTTCCCAGCCTCCGAGCTGCATATTTTGCGGCTCAGATTGGGACCCATTCATTTCTATGGGTCCGCAAAACGATGCGGACAGCACACTGTGTGCTGTCCGCATCCTGTTGCTCCGTGCTGCGGCCCCACAAAAAGAATAGAAACATGTCCTATTCTTGTCGGCAACTGCGGACAAGAATAAGGCATTTCTATGATAGCTGCGGCATGTGCGGTCCACAAATTGCGGAACGCACATGGACCGGTATCTGTGTTTTGTGTATCCGCAAAACAGAATGGTCGTGCGAACGTAGCCTAAGGCAGCTTTTCCCCTGGGAGTGCTGAACTACCAGGGCCCAAACGGCCTAAAAGCCGTTCATTATCCGTACCTTACGAAGGCTCAAGGCTAACACAGCAATATATTCCTATGGTGCCCTGTATGCAACAGGCCTTTTTTTAAAAAATATTAAAAATTATAAAAATTCAAATTAACCCTATTTCCCCATAATAAAAATATAAATAAACAATAAAAAAGATCATTTGCACCACTGTGTCCCGAAATGCCCGTATTATTAAAAAAATGAACATATTTATTCCACACAGTGAATGTCAAACAGATAAAAAATAAAGATGGCAAATTCACTCTTCGCCTCCATAAAAAGTTTTGAGTAAAAAGCGATCAGAAAGGCATATATACACACTGCAAAATGGTATCTTTGAAAACTACAAATTGCTCCGCAAAAATGAGTCTTCACACAGCTTCGTGGACATAAATATAAAAAAAGATATGGGAGTCAGATTGTGGCAATGCAAAGCAAAAGTCAATTTTTTATTGACTTTTTATTTTTTTTTAACTATTAAAACAGGAGAAAAACTACACAAATCTGGTATTGTTGTAATTTACTGACCCAGAGACTAAAGGGAACAAGTCAGTTTGACCACAGAAAATGTCGTAAAAACTAAACGCATAAAACCATGGTGAAATAGCATTTTCCCCCAATTCCACTCCACTTGGATTGATTTTTTTTTCAGCTTTCCACTAAATGTTATGCAATATTAATTGGTGCCATTAGAAAGTACAACTTGTCTTGCAAAAAACAAGCCTTCATGTGGCTATGTGAACGGAAAAAATACAAAAGTTACGACTAAATGCTAAAACGGATTAATTGCTGTATCCTCAAAGGGCTAAGCTCCCTCTAGTGGTGGCTGCAGGCTGAGGTCTTAGGATATGGATGACTCCAATGACAACAATATCTTGATCTACAATGTATACAAAAAGAAGGATCCAAATTCATTTACCATCCATCTTTGTGAAAATATTACATTAATGACAAGGTATACAAATGTTTTAAATGGAATATACTCTTTCCAGGTGTTGAAAAGACCTGCAAGCTGCATGATACTATGAGCGTCTGTCCTACAACAATTGTCAGACAGCAGACGTCGTGAAGATGTCTCGTTGTGATGGGTCATGTGGAACGTTTTCCATGTAAGAGCACTGCATCTGTTTTTACCAATTACCACTGTTACACACTGGAGTTAATTGTTCCTGCAGGCTGTTCCCCCTGCCGGATCTGTAACTATCGCGTGCAGCTGTGCGCTGCTGGAAAGTCTGTCCTGCCCTATTCACTATAATGAGTATGGGCCAGAACGACCTTGGTCGGTGCACAGCTGCACACGGTAGTTATGGATCCAGCAGGCTGTTCTCCTGCTGGAACAGCCTGCTGGAACTGTTAACGCCAGTGTGAAACAGGTCTTTCCACATATATATTGTGAAATGTTGTTGTTAAAGGGGTAAAAAATGATGTAAAAAATGTAAAAAATGAAAATCGGACATCATATAGTCACTGACAATCTCTTTCTAACAAAGCTAGAACCAGCCCCGTACATCACATGTGTCCAGAGATCTCCCCATTCATTGCTCTTCTAGATTTATATTAAGCTGACAGCTCAAGGGGAGTGTCTTTTCTGCTGCAGCTAAGGGGGCGTGTCCATGCTTTCCCTATCACAGCTCAGGAGGCAGTTGTAAGATAAAACTGAGCATGTGCGGCAGGGGTGTACATAGAAATCATTAGGCCCCATAGCAAGAATCTGGATTGGGCCCCCATGCCCCATCCTTAGCCCCTCCCACTACGTGTTCCTGGTCCCTCCTCCTGGCTGCTGCTGCTGCTTACTATATAATGCATCATACTCACCCCACATAAACTGTGCCTGTTGCTGCATATAATATACAGTGTGCCATATCCCCATAAATTCTGCTTATTGCTGAGTAAAATATATAGTGTGCCATACTCCCCCACACGAACTACTGTATGCCTATATAGTGTGCCATACAGCCAAGAACTATGCCTATTGCTGCATATAAAAAGTGTGGCTGCCTGCTGCAGCTTATTATATTGTGTGCTATACACCCCCCCCCCCAAAGTGTGCCTGCTGCCTATAATGCATAGTGTGCCTCTGCCTCCAATGATCTGTGGTTGTTGCTCCCTATTATATAATGTCCTTATTCACTGCCTCAGCCCCAACCTCCATAAACTTTTATTTTAAATCTGTATTAACCCTTTCACTCCCGGAGGTTTTTTCGGTCATGCATTTTCGTTTTGCGCTCCCTGCCTTCAAACAGCCATAACTCTTTTATTTTTCTGTTCACATAGCTGTATGAGGGCTTGTTTTTTGTGGGACAAGTTGTACTTTCCAACGCCACCATTTAATATTGCATGTGGTGTAGTGGGAAGCGGGAAAAAAATTCCAAACCGGGTGAAATTGCAAAGAAAACGCTATTCCGCT
Organism: Rhinella marina; assembly: GCA_900303285.1. Classification (NCBI taxonomy): domain Eukaryota; kingdom Metazoa; phylum Chordata; class Amphibia; order Anura; family Bufonidae; genus Rhinella; species Rhinella marina. The sequence continues at coordinate 64,912 of ONZH01022558.1, read as the reverse complement.
ACAGTTCTATGGGGTTCTTATTTACAGCGTTTGATGTACATTAAAACTGATCCATTACTTTCATTCTACTGGTCAGTACGAATCCGGCAATACCTAATATGTATAGTTTTTCCTGCGTTTTCATAGTGATAAAATAATTAGAAAGTTGCCCCTTTTTTTTTTTTCCTTGTCACATCTTGACCCCTATAACTTTTTGGTATTTATGTGTACAGAGCTGTATGGGGGCTCATTTTTTGCGGGACGATCTGAAGTTTTTATTGATACCATTCTGGGGTGTGTATGACTTTTTGATCACTTTTTATTTATTTTTTTTTTAGAAAAAAAAAAGCGACAAAAAACGGCAAATCGCCATTTGGACGCTTTTTTCCGCCACACAATTCGCCGTATTGGAATTTTTTTTTTTTATATTTTAAAAGTACGGGCGTTTTCGGTCACGGTGATACCCATGATGTCTATATTTATTGTTATTTAGGTATTTATTTTTAATTATACGGAAAGGGGGGTGATTTGAACTTTTATATCATTTTTATTTTTTATATATTTTTAACATTTTTTAAAAATTTTTTTTTTACTATTTGAAAGCTCAAATATGGGCTTATATATTGTGGCTTTTTTTTTTTTTTCTTTATGAGCAATCAGGGATTTTCTAGACTCAGAAATCCAAGAATTGCTCATTACTTATCCTGGCCTGCCATCTAGTGGCCAGAATAAGAATTGCACTTTGAAAACTGTAATCCTCACCAGCGAGGATTACAGTTTTCATACGGTGTACAGACACCCGATTGGCCACACGGGGTGTCTGTACACCACCCGGAAGCGAATGCTTTCGGGTTCAGACGCAACTAGATGCCGTGATCACGTGTGATCACGGCATCTAAACGCCCAGGAAGACGCCGCCGATGGCGGTAAGTAGCGGCAAGTCTCTGCTGTTAGAAACAGCAGAGACTTGCTGGCCATGACGCCCGCCGCACTTGACGCCCGCCGCACATTTTATTGAATAACTCAGTGGCTATGCTAAATTTCCATTACATGCAATTACAAAAGTATTCAGATCCAGGGGCTGGTTTGAAAGCTGTAGAATATTTTTCGTGGGCCAACCCCTTTAAATTCTGTCAGCAGATGATTAGCTGAGTTGAATCAAATTTGCTTGGTCAGTAGTATGCACTTCTAATGATAAGTTTGTCAAATAAATTAATATTTTTCCAAAAAGAGAACTGCTAAAGGATTACCTTATCTCAGCTGCCATAATGTCAGACAGCTGCACCAAAAGCAAATTACATTTTATGATGTTTTAAATAGAGCATAGCTGTTAAAGGGGTTTTCTGGGATTTTACTACTGAAGACCTATCCTCAGGATAGGTCATCAGTATCTGATCAGTAGGGGTGCGACACCTGGGACCCCCGCCGATCAGCTGTTTGAGAAGGCAGTGGCACTTCCATGAGTGCCAAGGCCTTCTCTCGTCTTTTCCTAGGCCAGTGATGTCACGTTCATCGGTCACATGGTCAAGTGAATGGGGCTGAGCGCAATACCAAGCTGAGAGAAAGCCTTGGGACTCACGGGAGAGCTGGTGCCTTCTCAAACAGCTGATCGATGGGGTCCCCAGTGTCGGACCCCCACCGATCAGATACTGATGACCTATCCTTAGGATATGTCATCAGCAGTTAACTCCTGGAAAACCCCATTAAAGAGTAACTCTGACACTTGTTGAACAGAATCATATCAAAGGCTTTCATTAATGGGATCCAGCCTTTTGCTACAACCAATCTGCAGCAAGGCACATTGAAGTACATAGCAGCTTTGGGTCTTGTCTTCACCCAGCTTCCCCCCACTGAGCAGTACTGAGGCCCATACGCTTGTAACGGAGTAACTTGTAACCTGAGTAAATGCAAAATAAGCTAACAAAAGCCAAAATTGCTATGTACTCTGCCAAGTGCTTTGTCAATTTAAATGATAGAAGTGATGCATGCAAAAATGTGTGAATGAAGCTGACAATCTCCTTTCACTTGTATATCATCACGCTGAGTGGGTCAAAAGGCTCCTCTGCCCAGACACATATAAAAGTCACACACATATAAAAGTCACATCTTTGATGGCGGAACCTAATACAAATTCTACAACTCTGATAATTATTATTATGATTATTAAAGGTTATCTGTCAACAGATTTCTACCTATGCAACTGGCTGACCTGTTACATGTGCGCTTGGCAGCCAAAGACATCTGTGTTGGTCCCATGTTCATATGTGTCCACATTACTGAGAGAAATAATGTTTTAATGTATGCAAATGAGCCTCTAGGAGCAACGGGGGCTTTGTCATTGCACCTAGAGGCTCTGCTCTCTCTTTAACCGCCCGGTCTTCTCCACTTAGATTGACTGAGCCTGGTGGTGTAAACATCATCACTAGAGATGAGCGAAATTTTCAAAAATTCAATTTGGATGCTTTGCTGAATTTTTTAAAGATATATACTTCGATCCAAATTAATTCATCACGGAGCGTGTTAAATCAGCTATATCCCGGCCTGCAGAGAAGGTGTATCTCAGTGTACAACACTGTGCATTGCAGCAATATGCATGGCTAGTCCTTTCTGGTAGTGAAACAGTTACCATGACAGACAGGTGGACACCCCAATAACAGTAATATTAGACAGCTTATTCACGCCAGATTTCAAAATCAAGGCCTATTAGAATTGTTTATCTATTAAACATAGTGGACACCCCAATAACAGTAGAAATAGGTTATTCAACCCAATTTGAGAATCAAGGTGTAATAGAATTGCTTATCTATTATACAAGATGAACACTGTTTAATTAAATAACTCTGTGCCCTACACAGGGATTGATGCAAACTGCGCTGTCTCATTGTCTACAATCTCCCTACACTGTCCCTGCTTTATTCCTATCCAATATTCCACAATTAAAAGCTTTTAGCAACACTGTCCCTAGCACTTGTCACGTCTCTCACTATGCTCAGCTCACTGTTAAATGGCAGAGACCGCATAGGATGAAGCATATACATGATACTAGCGCTACGTTGTAAATGTGAGATTCTTGGCAAATACTTTTGTACAAAATTATTTGAGCCCGTCTGCCAAACGTCAAGGCAATCTCCTTTAGACGGGAACCTTACACTAAATACCATATTCACTGAGTGCCATGGCAGCCTTCATTAAATTCTGATGGTGCAGGTTCCACATGCATGCTAATCCAAAATTAAATTTACCTCATATGGCTCCAAAATGGCCTCCACTAATTCCAGGGAATGCAGGCTCCACATGCATGCTGAGCCCACGCAATATGATTCCTCTTTGATGCCACATTGACCTCCGTTATACTCAAGGAATGCAGGTTCCACACAAATGCTGAGCCCACTCTATTTTACCTCTCCTGGTGCCACAGGCCTCCAATGCACATAGGGAGAGCAGGACACAGCTTTATACTTGCTCTAATTAAAATCAGTCTGTAAGGCAAACAGGTGAGTTAGGAGTGAACGACCGACATAGCGGAGTCAGCCACGCCTCCACTCTAAAATGCAAGAAAAACTAGGGGTCAGTCAGCACATCCAAATATGCGGGGCACGTAGCCATGGCTCAGCATTTGTGTGGAACCTGCATTCCTTGAGTATAACAGAGGTTAGTGTGGCATCAAAGAGGTATCATATTGTGTGGGCTCAGCATGCATGTGGAGCCTGCATTGCCTGGAATTAATGGAGGCCATTTTGGCGCCATATGAGGTAAATTTAATGTTGGATTAGCATGCATGTGGAACCTGCATCCTCAGAATTTAATGAAGGCTGCCATGGCACTCAGTGAATATGGTCTTTAGTGTTAGGTTCCCGTCTAAAGGAGATCGCCTTGACGTTTGGCAGACGGGCTCAAATAATTTTGTACGAAAGTATTTGCCAAGAATCTCACATTTACAACGTAGTGCTAGTATCGTGTATATGTTGAAGATGGCATTATAATATGTACTTATTTTATTGTTTGAGTTTGCAGAGTGCTGTTGCATTCTGCTGCATTTGTAACAGTTCAGCCAGTGTCATAGGTACAAATCTGCTGACAGATGTCCTTTAAAATTTAACTTACATTTAGGATACGACCTGGTGGTGTGGCTCGCCACATATTGTGGAGCCATGCCCACCAAAATAATTGGCACTGGCCTCTTGGGTGGGCGTGGTTTGGCAGCATGCAGCCAGCTGCTATTTTGGGTTTTATCCTTATGAGATAAATTAATAAAGTGAATATTTTTATATAATTTTCTTTCAGTTACTCTTCAGCTGCCAAAGCCATGTCACATAATTGTGCCTGTTGCCAGGAGGTGCAGACCAGCCAGAAGAAAGTAATGCTCCAATGTTCTGATGGAAGCCAGGTAGATCACGAGTACGCTGTAGTGGAGAAATGTGACTGCATAAATGCAGAATGTGAACTGTTGAATGTAGAAGAAGTAATAACACCAGAAGAAAGTAATGATATCAGCTCCTACCAAGAGCTCAGCAGAAGACTAAGCCAACACAGGAAGGTGCACTAAAACTACAACAAACTCAAAACGAAGAAAGAAATCACTGCAAAACCATCTGTCATTCAACATTCAAACGATTTTGTGCAATGCCTTCTTTTTGAGCATTAAATCAATTATTTCATATTTTGCTTGCAAACTCTACTGGGTCATCTCTGATGTTACAGGTGTTCTCTGGGCTTTTTAAAAATTCTATGCTTTCTTCTAACCTATGGAAGAAAGATAGTTTAGTTACTACTTACCCAGAAATTGCTCCACTGATGCCACCATTTCTGCTGCATTCACACTGGCTGCAAATTCTTCTTTCTTCCTCAGGTTAGAAGAAAGCATGGATATTTTAGAAAGCCCCAAGCACACCTTTAAAGTGAGATGGGCTTAAAGGAGTCTTAAACTATTCACTTAAATAAAGCATGGTTGCCTTCTTTAAGTACCAGTACACAGTGTTTCAATAGAACACCTTCTATCACAAGTCCAAAACTACGGGGGATGACACTGAAAATTCATAATTTGCTTGTACTTAGGAGCCTCTACAATCAACAAAATTCTTGCAATTCTGGAGATTTCTAGTGAACATCAGCAAAGCTACAGTTAAACTACCAGGCTGTGTTTTGCTTCTTAGGGCGCCTTCACATACAGCAGATTTTGTGACAGAAAATTCCGTGACTTAAAATCAGTTCCATTCACCTGTATAGGGCTTGCAGAAATCCATGTGCTTGTCGCCCCATTCAGATGAATGGAACTGATTTTTAGTTACTGAATTTTCATAAAATCTGCTGCGTTTGACGGAACCCTAAAAGGACATTTCCACTAGAAAGTTTTTTTTAAACTTCGGTTTCATAACAAAAAAAAAAAAACATTTTTAAAGGATTTTTTGACTGTTTTCCTTTTCACTGCAAGGGAATATACTAGAGATGAGCGAATCTATTCACTGCATCGTAGATTCGATACGAATCTTGGAAATTTTCTGCTGCAAAGCGAATCCGTATTTTTTGAGATTCACTCTGTTAGATTCGAAAATGTTCTTAAAGCTTTCTACGCATTCGCTGCGTACTTGTCCGATAAATTGTACGCTAATACTACGTATAAGTTACTTTATACGCTGATGCGTACGAATTCAGTTAATTAGCAAACTTTTACTGTTAGTTCGTTATTCGTGCGGCAAAAAGTCCAGGAAGAAATCGGTCACCTGACCTAGTGGGAAGGGCTTGCTCTTATTGGCTCACAGGCTTGGTAAGCCAGTGACGCATCAGTTGTGCTGTGACTGCTGAGATGAGCAGAAGCACTGTCTGTGAAGTTCTGAGACACAGAGACCTGTTTTGTTAAAACTGGGGTGTAATTGTTCTGGAAATCCATATTACACATCAGGGATACTGCAGGGAAAGTGCAGGGCCAGTGCAGGGCTAGTAATTAATCAGGCAGGGAGAGAGACAGGGAGAGAGATAGGGAGAGAGACAAAGACCAGCTGCAGGGCCACAGTCAAGTGAAAAATGTCTGGAATGTATAAGTAACAGGGGTCCAGTTCCAGCCAGAGCTCGAGCTCCATAAAAAAGGAGAAGCTGGCACACGCCAGTAGTGCCAAAGGATATGTAGCTGCAGCTTCTACTGGTAGAATTCGTAATAGTTGGATGCAAGCCTCGGATCACCTGCTGCACTATCTCCTTCTGCTGGTTCGGGTGTCGGTGTGTGCCATCGTAATCCTGCTGGTCCATCAGCCAGATCATGTATTTCAGCTTCCAGAGCGAAATGCTGAGGATCGTCTGGATGCCATTTGTAAAACTTTGCTCTGCCTCTGAGGAGTGCACGCCGTGGCCTAGCGTTGTGTGTGTATTACGCAATTGCTAGACAATAGTACGCTGAGGACCTTTAACAACTGTACGTTCGTTATTAGTGCGCGAATGTTTGCAAAACACCACATAGTAATGTATGATTTGTACGCAGCTTCGCCGAATAGATTCGTATGAGGTACGAATCTTGAAAAGTTCGACGAACATTCGGCGAAGCGAATTTTGGATGATTCGCTCATCTCTAGAATATACCATTGAAAATTAAATACAAAATACTGTCCATTTGAAGCAGTGAACACAGAGAGATAAAAGTTCTATACAGATAGGTTACCCACTGTCAATTTAATACTGCTGCAAGAGCAAAATAGTAGATAGGTAGAATTAGGATAACAGTGACAGCTCTATTGTTCACTTGATAGGTTTAGATATAAACGTCGACAGAAGAGCACTGCACTCAGAGTAATGTGTGATCCTCTAATTGAGTCACTCATTCCTCTTCCCTCTCTGGTCTCAGTGATGGTCTGACTGAGAGAGTCAAGTGAGGCTGTCTGCCATGCTAAAAGTCTAAACAAAGAGGTAAGTTAAAGAGCCAGGACAGGAAGTAGAACACAAGGAGTGACTTCAAGACATTATATCCAGAGAACCACCCACCCGATTCCTGTTAAAAATACATAGAATATTCACATATAGGCTGTTAATATATGATAGAAAAAAAGTTGATATTAGTGTTTCTTTACAGAGACCCATAATGTGGTCATTTATAGTCCTGCTGACAGTTTCCCTTTAAATGCAGTGCATAGAAGATCAATACAAATAATTGTCACGTGATCTTGCTTTTATTACGGGCTGCTGTCTACTAATTTCATATAGCTGGCCAGCGTTCTCTTTCTGCTTACTGCTGTAACGATTATGTAATAAGAGAGACCTGACACCTCCTTTCTCAGAACATCCATAACTGACCTTCACTGAATGCAGAGTAGGTGAAATCAAATAGACTACATCAATAATAACTGAGCCAATTGAGTGCTGAGAGGTACTAGAAAATGGATGGAGAAGTATGAAAGTGCCTATGTACTGCAAATGTCCCAATGGCAACCATTGGGATATGGAGGAGCAAGAAAAGTACACTTCTGTCTTCACTGTGCCTCTAAATCATTGCCAGGTTAGCCTACACATCCACATTATATGGTTCAATGTATTGGGACACCTACAAATGACTCCTACAGGAGCTTTTACAATGTCCCATTCTAATCCCATTTGAAGTTAAACAGCTTTCACTCTTCTGGGAAGGCTGTCTACAAAATTTTGGAGTGTGTCTGTGGAAATGTTTTCCTATTCATCCAGAAGAGCACCTGACAGGTCAGACATTGATCATGGACAAAAGGGCATGGCTTGCAATCTTCGTTCTAATCCATTCCAATGATGATTAGTGGGGTTGAATAATACTGTATAATGGTAAAAAAGAGAAAAAATCTGTTGGAGTGAAAGATCAAAAAACGCACAGAAGGCGACAAAGGACTATATATGTCTAGAGGCACTGTTCAGAAGGGACAGGCCCCAAAGAGCTATTTTAATAACACACCTCTCAGCAAGTAAACTATTCAGTGGGACAGCAGCACTCAAGAGATATAAATGCTTGGCTGGTGGAGGAGCCACCAACCACCGTAGACAACAAGTATACAAAGTGAGGGGTTCGTACAATCTGAAAGTAGAAATCTGGTTCAATGAACAAAGGTTCTCATAGAACCTTCTTCTCACTCCAGTTGAGGTCAGCACATGTACTTGTATCCCTCACACTTTGCACCATGTTCACTCATCTGATGAGTCACCCAGGATGGATAAGGGGATACTACTTGCTAGAAGATTCTTTATTAGACCTCAACGCGTTTCAGGGATTATCTTTCCTTCATCAGGAGTAAAAAACACAATAAACATAAATACAGTCTATTACACTTACATTCTGTTCACTAGACCAGAAATTGTGTCACTTCTGGAAGTAAACCAGAAATACTGCGACACCTCAATGGGTTCAAAGATGATCTAATGTCCATGTACACCAAACATCCATACTCGTATTTCATTCGATTTCCCCAGTAAAAAATCTAACTGCAACTAAAAACAGTATCTAATAACGGTTTGTGTCTGGTCACAGTGAGGGATGTATAAAGTGTCCACCGACCAGAAGTGGTCTATGCGTTCCACAGCGGAACACATCATGATATTAGATATACCTCTCTATAATATTCTGCAGCAAAAGTGGCAACAGCATTCCATAGTTGCAAGCAAGATGATCACCTACACAATATTCTATGATGGAATTCCTAAGGAAATATAAAAGGGATAAAACAGTACAATTAAGATTAGATCGTGGATATATATATATATACACATACAACAGGCTAGATGTAAATAAATATGTATAATATATATATACTGTATATACACACACAGATATATTTTCTATACTTTTAGGCCCCATTCACACGACCGTATGAATGGGGCCGTATCTATTCCGCAATATTGCGGAATACATGCGGCCGCATTCACCTCTATGGGAGCGCACAGCCGCTGCACGGAGCCAGCTCCGTGCCACAGCTCTGCATGAAAAGAGAGAACATGTCCTATACTTGTCCGCATGAACGGACAAGTATAGGTATTTTGAATGGGGGCGCCCGGCCGTGTGTTCCGCAGCGCTGCGGAACACACGCCGGGTGGGAGCTGTAGTATTGCGGGTCCGCATTACAGCCCTCTGGATGGGCCCTTAGTGACTGGATAATAATAATGAAAACATTTTAAATAAAAAATAATTATGAATAATAATCAAATCATAATACACATAAATAATCATAAAATGCTTCTAGAGAGATTATTAAATGATAAAATAATATATATGACAATATCTGATGGATCTAAATTCAATATATACTACCTTCTGCAGTTTTACAGTGAAATACATATTTGGTTCTATCATAGGCAACCTCATTCATTTTTTGAGATTTTATTACTGATGACCTATCCTCTGGATCTGATTGGTGGGAGTCCAACACCTGAAACCCCCACCAATCAGCTGTTTGAGAAGGCAGCAGCACTCTCTTCGCTTTCCCTAGGTTAGTGATGTCACGTTTATTGGTCACATGGCCCAGGCGCTGCTTAGCCCCATTGAAGTGAATTGGCCTGAGCTGCAATACCAAGCACGGCCGCTATACAAATGTATGGCACTGTGCTGGGTGAGTACGGAAAAGTGCCTTCTCAAACACCCTGTTTACACTTTTCAATTGAGCAGACTATTATTGGAAGGAAGGTTTTTTCCTGACAATCACCTACTCGTTAGTGAAGGAGACCTTTGTATTTACATGTAGCGATCTCCTCCACAGTATGGGGAGGAGTAATTGCTAATATATTCACTCCTCCCCATACAGAATCATTGTTTGCTGGCAGCAGAGTGCTGTTTAGACACCACACCACAATGATGATTTGGGTGTCTGGATCAAAGATCCTATTATCCGATGAACGAGTGTTAAGGGCCCTTATTACAGACTAGGGGAGGAGGATTGTCTCACAATGTTTTAATCTCACAATCTCATTAGTTTCCTCCCCTAATCTGTATTAGGTTCCCCTAGTCGGTAAAGTGTCAAAGTCTGTTAAAGTGCTAAAACACATAACAAATCTGGTGCACGGCACAATTTGCCCAGGAATTTTGAATAGCTGTATTTAATCCCCCACTAAATCTGCCATGAAACAATGAAACTACTAAATCTGATATATAGTATGTGGTGTGAACCAGGTTACCAGGCCTTACAGGAACCCAGTGCTCAGGTACTGATTATGGATCGGAAACCGAGTGGTTAAATTGGTTATTGCAATACAGTTTATGCTGACTTATGTGAGGAGTTCAACGCGGAGGGTAAGTATATTTAGCACTATACACACAGCAGCTGGGATGGCTTGCACCCTTGTAACTTTTTTTATTTGTTTAAGACGTTGTTCCAAGTTCAATAAATTACTAACCGTATATATATATATCAATGGCACGCTGTCAAAAATGTTGAAACATCAAAAACTCGATTATCAGGTTTTGCCTGCATATGAACTACATAGCAAGGAGGGGGGAAAAGACACAAAATACAGACCTGTCGGAAATTCCAACACAAAAGACATCACATCTCATACATAAGATGTTTGGACACTGTATAATCTTATGTCAACAACAGAAATATACAGTACATGCTCCAGCTGTTTACTTTTATGAGCGGGTGACACCAGAATATACAGATTAACCTGATAAAATAATTCATCTACTTAATATTATAAGACTGCTAGTTCCTATTCATTCATTAAACATAGCAACAGGAGATGGCTTTGGATAACATTCAGTGGTTGTAGCAGAAGTTTTTCTAAGAAAACCCAGATCAATTGTCAAAGGAGGCTCCCTTTTAAATGCCAGATAATGTTATCTAGATGCTTTCTCATGAAAATTTATTCAGATCTCTACTTATCTTGCTTTGCATATTTAGGAGATACAACTTATCATTTTATTGAGACCCGATGCTCTTTGAAAAGGGATATCTGGTAGGCGTACTCATTGTATAATCAAAGTTATACCAACTGTGTGTGGACTCAGGGCTGACACATCTCACCTACGTAGATACAGAACATGTGCACATCCACTTTTATTTGCATTGCAAACATTTTCCTTATCGTTGAACACATGGGATGTATCATCTATTAGGTCAATCATCCAAAAAGAAATAGATCTTAAATTGCAAGTAATTGGCAGTTCAGCTCTGAATGGTGAACTCAGAGACTTCAGTGGTGCAGGTCAACCATCATGTGTGATTGTGGGCCTCAAGACTCTCCCCCTCCTCCTTTTGTTCTTGGGGAGATAAACCACTGCCAAAAGAGTGGATCATGTATTTTGCAGTATGGAGTAGGCAATAAGTGGCTGCGAAGTCTGGCTTTGCTTACCTCTAGGGGAAAGAAGTATTGAGAATATCAAAATACAAAATGGACGATCCCTGTTTTCCTCAAAAGCAGACATTAAGGTACAGTCGGGCTGCCCAGTGGCATTTGTTGAAAATTACACTGTTATTGTGTTCTATCCTGTGCCAATACGTTTCACATAAAGACAATTTTTATGGTGGTGACTGAAGATTGTCAAATTTTAACCAAAAACATTTCTTATTTTTGTGCATTAATGGACTAGACTCCAGTCAGTCATAACATTAAATCCACCTGCTTAATATTTTGTAGATCCCCTTAGTACAATCAAACAGCTGTGACCCATCAACACATGGATTCCACAGGTCCTCTGCAGATGTCCTGTGGTATCTGGCATTAGATTCTTTAAGTCCTGTAATTTGTCGTTTGGGGCCTCCATGGTTCAGACTTTTAGTACATCTCACATGTAATGGATTGGACTGAGATCTCAGTAATTTGGAGGCTAAGTCAATAACTTGAACTCTTGTTCATGTTCCTTAAACCATTTCTGAATATTTTTGCAGTGTGGCAGTGTCCTGCTTAAAGAGAACACTGCCAATAGGAAATACTGTTGGCATGAAGGGTTGTATTTAGTCTGCATCGTTTGTGGTACTGCAGTCACTGGTCCAGAGCAGCTGGGGCTGGGGCTGTAACATTGTCAGCTTCATTAGTAGTCACTTAATTAATACTAAAAAAGTGGGGCCCTTCCTCTCAATATGAGAGGAGGGCTCTTCTCCCAGCACATAAACATTCACTAAACAAACTATTTTACAGGTTTATTGTATGTTTCACATTGAGCTCCAGACATTAAAATCTTACTTATGTATATGGCAAAATGGCTTGATACAAAAAAAAAGTTAGGGCTATGAATGTGAGATGGGCCAGTGGTGGTGGGGTACACTGTTTGCCTATTTGCCTATATGGGGCTCAGAAATTCCTGATGGCAGCCCCATGCCTTGGGAATGTCCACATAAATGCATCAATGCCAGGACTCAAAGTTTCCCATTAGATCATTGGCCAGACCATCACTGCCTCCACCAGCTTGTACTCTCCCTATAGTGCATTCTAGTGCTATCTTCTCCCCAGGAAAGATGCACACGCACCTAGCCATGCACATTATGTATAAGAAAACGTGATTGATAAGACCGGGCCACCTTATTCCATTGCTCAGTGTGGACAATTTCTGATGCTCATCTGGCCATTGTACTGTAGATTCTTTAGGCACTAGACAGGGGCGGGGGCGGACTGGAAAATTAAAGTGGCCCTGGAAAAAAACTGGCCGCATGTCCTAGGTGGATCCAGACTGACAGAAGGCAGGGCAACACAAGTTGGCATGAACAATATGGGTAGAAGTAGGCAGGGCCAGTAGTACCTGAGTGCGGCACAAAATACTGCCCCAGCAGAACTAAATACCACAGTGCAGCATAAAATACTGCCGTCCGCGTCACAGTATTCAACAGTATCATTGTCCTGAGGATGGTGATAAAGGTAAATTCATTAAGAGCACCTATACCTGATACTCCTAGTTGAGAACATCAGATCATTATGTACCCATCTGGTGGCCATGAGGAGGGCTTGGGTGGCCCCCTGGACATTGGGTCACAAGGAAATTTCCCTTTAGGGTCTATGGCCAGCAGGGGCAGATTGGGAACATAAAGTGGCCTGGAAAAAAAACCCTATAAGTGGCCCTGTGTTGTAGGAAGGGACTAAATTGATAGACGTCAGGGCAACATAAATAGACAGCTCCTGCAATACCACAGTGCAGCACAATGTACCGCTGCAGCAGAATCAAATACCACAGTGCCCCACAATATACTGCCACCCTCTCCACAGTATTCAACTGTATCATCGTCCTGAGGAGTAATACAGTTGAGATCAGGAGGGTAACTGTAGCTGTTGAGCATCACATCATTATGTACCTGGCCTGCAGCCATCAGGAGGTCTTCGGTGCCCCCCTGGGCATAGGCCCACTGGGAAATTTCCCTGTAGGGGCTATGGCCAATCCACCCCTGATGGCCAGTCCGCTCCTGTACAGGGGTCAGCCCGGACACTCGAACTGGTCTGCAATTCTGCTGATTACTTTCTAAATAGCCAGTAATTTCAGCAATTTGTGTTTCAGTAGTTCTTCTGCAGGATCAGACAAGATGGGCTAGCCATGGCTCCTCATGTGCATGCAATGTTTATGGCTGACCGGTAAATATAGTGATACTTAGTGATACATATAGTGATAGTATTATTAGCTAAGAAATACGGAGTGAAGGTGAATTTCAAATCTGGCAACATTTTACTTATGGGCATTAAATGCTACAGGCATTAGTTTAGCATTAACTGCACCAGTCTGTAGACATTCTGAATTATTATAGAACAAGAACATTATAAATGCCGTACGTACTGACCTTTAAACCCATTAATACATCTCTTAATCCCCAAGTTAATGTGAAGGGAACTGGCTTATTTGTAATTATTAACAACAGAGGGTCACACATCCCTTAGTATAGAGCACGAAATATTGAAGGAATCTTACATTAGGAAGTGTTAGTGATATCTGCTGTATTCTGAACAGGTTGTAGACACTGCATTATTTATAGGTTTACCCAGGAAAACAATCTAATTGTATTTGCTCTGCATACACATTAATAGATCTACCCACCTTTTGTAATTTCACTGCATTCTGGTAAATGGGATTAGAGCTACTCAGGTGCCAACATCTTTCAATTACTTCTTGGGAAACTGCTGTTAAGCTGGTGCATTGAAGGCTGATTTCACCCAACGGGGTTCATTTACTGGGAGCAGTATTTCACACGCCAGCCTAAAAGCCCAACTAGAAGACGATTCAACCAATTTATAAAGAGTGCAGACCACTCAATAAGGGCCCATAATCCTGGCTATGTGCTTGCCTCCATTTTTTTAACGTCTGTGGATATGTCCTACCCTTGTCTGTAGAATAGGACAAGAATGGGCAAACAGATGCGGAAAGCACACAATGTGCTGTCTACATCTTTTGTGGTCCCACTGAAATACGGTGTGCATGAGGCCTAAACTTGTTGTATCTTCTGCTGTCCGTGCACCAGAACTGATATCTGAAAGTGAGGAGATGGAGTAGGTTTCTGGTGTAATGTGAGCCAGTTTTCTGGTGCACATATCAAAAGACATAGGTCCCTGAGCTCCCCACCCTTTGTCTGCCCCCCTCCTGCCCTCTTTTTTTTTTTTGAAAAGTGGTGAAGTTGTCATAAAAAGCTAAACAGTCACAATCGGTCACAAAACAACACTTGCAACAACATTTGTGACTTTGAAACACCAGAAAACTAGTGCAGAGCTACTGTACAGTAAATTACTCCCCATGTTTGTAACGTGCACAGACACTAATCTTCTTTGAATGTCTATGTACTTTAAAAACCCACACACAGTACACAAAAAAATCACGTTCTATTGTTTTGTGGTGCAGAGGCAAAGGCCGAAGTGTCACGGAAACGCTTCATAGTGATTCCATGACCTTCTGTTCTGCACCACTCCGTATCTTGAGGATTGCTGACCCATTCAAGTGTACACAGCTGGTGCCCGTATATTGCATACCATCTATTTGTAGTGCGCAATATGGGCCTGGATGGCTTACACTCATGTACATGAACCCTAACAGACATTTATTGGAATATCCATCCTAGCCAATAAGATAACCACATGAGATAAACAGTGCTATTTCAACTTCAGTCATCTATGGCATATCCTTGGATATTGCAGATATGTCTGACCGGAACTTCTGGAACCTCCACCACAGACCTCAGTTTAGGAAACCAAAATGGACGTCAACCACTGCATATAGAAGGAGTGGAACCCTAAGTTATAAAAAATATATATATAACAGAAAAAAATATATGTATATACCTGCTCTAATATGTCTGCACTGTAGATGCCTGTGCAATAGTCCTGGAGATACCAATTCTCCCACTAGATGTGGGTTCTAGAGGTGGTTACCTCCAGCAAAGGTATTAAGGGTCCATTACTAGAAAATAAACAAGAAACCCAACTTTGCTCTTGAATATCAAATCTGGAGATACGGAGAAGTAGAGGTAGGTTTTACAGGCTGATGACTCCTACATTTAGGTCAATTAACATGTCAGAAGTAATCAGAAGTAATCATTTAGGGCCAAGTAACATGTGGCAGAATAGGACTCTTTGACCTATGCCTGCTTTCATGAACCTCGCATTGAAGATGTGTAACAAAATAAAGAGTTTTAAAGGGTTTTCCGAGATCTAATACTGATGACCTATCCTCTCGACTAGGTTATGAGTATCTGATTGGTGGAGGTCCAACACCCGTGGCTCCTACTGATCAGCTATTTGAGAAAGCAGTGGCAATGTTCTTTTATGTTTGCCTTATCTTTTGTTACCATGGACCTTCTTTTTTTGCTATCTGTCTATTTATCTATCTTTTAAAATACCATGTATTATATGTACGGTATTATATTCACACATAGTTAAAACCATATGTGACCCTTACTTGAAAATGAAGCCAACAAGAGATATATAGTCTAGATTGACCAGCTTGTTTGTCAAAGGCTTGGTCTGTAGTGACAGAGTTAAGGAAATGAATATCTTTTAAAATATCCCTCCCAAATGTATTGATATGAAGAAAGAAAAGGAATGTTTACCTCGATTGTAAAGATTAAAGATTTTCATGCCCCTCCTGCTGTGATGTCATTAAGACACCAAATAATCCTATAAGAGCAAGGTGCGAATGATCCTGACACTCCTGAAGGTGCATCGCCCATGGGGCATACTATGGGGTACCACACTGCCAGCTTGTGGGTGCTATGGTTGGCTTTGGGCCTCTCCGATGCTGTAGATGTGATACCAGGTAAATCCGTTTTACGTTACATATGTGCCATTGCATTTTGACATAGTAGAAAATGATTGGGTTTACTGTCATTTTGGATCAAGTGATGAGGAAAGACGATAATAATGTACTAATGGTAATGACAGGTTTTTACTCCTCATTTATTGACAGTTTAAGAACTTAGTCAATAGATAAGAGTCTGGGGAGTTTACACATGCTGAGAACCCTGGACAATAAACCACTGTATGGAAGAAGAGAGCATTTTAATGTAACATAAAATAGTTGTTTTACTCTATATTAGAGATTTGATCTTTCTTACAGAAGTTCTGACCACACATGAGGCTTCCAAGTGAAGTTATAACATTCTTTCTTCGTACTTGAAGGGACATCACATAGAGGAACTAGTTTTGTTAATTTCTACATACTAAGTGGGGAAACGTTATCAAAAATGGTGTAAAGGAAAACTGACTTAGTTTCCCTTAGCAACCAATCAGATTCAACCTTTCATTTTCCAATGTTTGGAAAATGAAAGGTGGAATCTGGTTATTAGGGGCAACAAAGACAGTTATCCTTTGAAAAATCTCCTCTACTGTTCTTAGACTCCTTCTAACCTTCTTTACCAATTGTCAACAGGTCGAATCCGTAACCATGGTCACTACGTCTGCAGTACCTGGGGAAACTATCATTTCAAAACCTTTGATGGGGATTTCTACCAGTTTCCTGGCAGCTGTAGCTACAATTTGGCCTCAGACTGTGGAGAGTCCTATCAGGAGTTCTCTGTCCACATCCACCGGTCCATAGTCAGTGGTCACCCCCATATAGACAAGATTACCGTCGCAATCAAAGATGTCATTGTTCAGCTGAAAAGCAGCATTGTGATAGTGAACGGAGCCATGTAAGTCCATTATGCTTATAATAATAAAATAATATTATGTCATTTTTTTAAGTGTGAACACCTGATGTTTATTTACTCTATCATCTGATTAATAGAGCATGTATGATCTCAATCCCCTTTTTACTGGGTTAGTCAGATTTCCATTTTCTGTAATGGAAAGAACAGAATGGCAAGCTGTGTTAAAATGATGTAATATTACAAAAACCTGATAGAAAAGAAATAGTGCAGGTGTAAATAGAGATGTATTTATAGAGGACCGGTCACCAAAATCCAGTGTGATCTGCAGGCACCATGCTATAGAGCAGGAGGAGCTGAGCAGATTGATATATAGTTCTGTAGGGAAAGATTCAGTAAAACTTGTAAATTATACATTTAAATCTCTACATTCTCTGTGTAAGTGTGTATACAGGTAATGCAGTAAGTGTGTATACAGGGAACGCTATCAATTACTGGTAACACCTCTCTGTAACCAATGAAATCAGAAATAGCAGAAATATAAATGTATAAATTACTGAAGTTTTACTGAATCTTTTCCCATAAAACTATATATCAATCTGCTCAGCTCCTCCTGCTCTATAACATGCTGCCTGCAGATTGCACTGCATTTTATTTATGAGAGTTTCCCTTTAAAATTTGTGTTGCTCTATCCAAGAAAACTGTGCTCGAGTTTATAAACTGTGTAACCGCTATACAAAATACCAACTTACTGGTAAAATTTAGCAACACAATATACAGATGTGTTTTTCCTCCTGTAATACAAACCTACAAATTATAGGGTGAGAATTGCTTAAGGCTGAAGCTGTGAAATAATATTTTAGTGGGAAAAACATGTTTGCTCTGATCCAACACCCCCTTAGATGCTTAATTAAGATTTATGATTATTGCTTATGTCAATGTCTATATTCTCTAAAGTAACCCTAAATCTTCCCTGTATTCACTGGCAGAAAAAATCAGTGTCAACATCTATTAAACTTAAGCATTTGGTAGGGACACTGATTTTTAGGGGTCCCATGGCCAAGTAAAAATGTTCTACATTTGTCAAGTGTGGATGGATGGATAGATGATGGACAGATGTTATCATTGCTTTGCATTTACTACCTAGTTCTGTAGGAATATCCTTAAATTGTTCATATGTTGGTTTAAAGAGTCACTGAGTTACAAAAACTTTGATATGTCATAGAGACATACAGTATCAAAAGTTTTAATAGGTGGCTGTCTGAGCACTGAGACCCCCCAATGATCACTAGAATGATGAAAGAGAAGTGCTTGCATATCAAGCTTTCTCTCCTCGCTGATGGAGAGGAAGCAAGATAGACTCAATAAAAAGCATATGGGTCCTCTACATTCTATGTTATAGGGATCTTAGCAGTCAGACCCCCACCAATCAAAACTTTGGCTGACCCATATATCAAATGTTTCCTAAAAATTCAGTAACCCTTTCAAGGGGTTTTCCAAGATTCTCTTATTGATGACCTATACTCAGGAGGCGGGTGTTTCGATACCTGAGACCCCTGATGATGAGCTGTGTGAGGAAGCTGCCGCACTATGGTGAGCACAGAGAACTCCTCACAGTTCAACAAGCATATCACTGCCCATTGGATAGCAGGTGTGCTTGGTATTGCACCTCAGCCCCCTTCATTTGAAAGGGACTGAGCTGTGCCTAGGCTAAGTGACTGATTAACATAATGTCACTATCCTAGGAAGGGGCTGCAACTCTTACTTGAGTGCAATGGCCTCTTCAAACAGCTAATCGTTGTGGGAACTGGGAGTCAGACCCCTGCTGTTCTGAAATTGATGACCCATCCTAAGGAAAGGTCATCAACATCAAAATCTTGGGCAACACTTGCTGCCTTTTGAAAGAAATGGGAATTAGGAGTTTCCCAGGAGTGGATAAAATTTCAGGGGTAATCAAGGGT
The DNA here is from genome assembly GCA_900303285.1 of Rhinella marina. Taxonomy (NCBI): domain Eukaryota; kingdom Metazoa; phylum Chordata; class Amphibia; order Anura; family Bufonidae; genus Rhinella; species Rhinella marina. The sequence continues at coordinate 45,993 of ONZH01022558.1, read as the reverse complement.
AATAAGGTTAAGAATCTTGGTGGAGGGTTACAATGTGAGACGCACAATGAAATCTCCCCCTTTACACTATCAGTTGTACTGTACCATGGGCTTACCTTCAACCTACTCTGAAGAATGTTTTAGAGAATGCCTTTCACTTATATAATGATACTATCTCATTCTTTAGCCAATGGAGCGTGGTGGTAGTAAAATGTAGGTCTGAGGCAGAAAATCACATTTCTATTATTTACAGATGGATATCTTTGTAAAGTGGTTGCAGATATATTGTCAATAGATAAAGAAATAACCCCTACAAAGCCTATGTGCAATAGAATTCCCCCATGACTATAATTACTTTTTATGGTAATGGTTAAGTTCCACTGACTATATAATAGTTACCTGAATGATACATATCTAAATACTGGTAATGACCACTATGCTTTGAACACTGTTGTGGTATTTCTCGAAAATGTCATAAATTGCCTATAGGAAAACATTTCTGAAGCTGTCAAATGACAGCACTGCCTTCTGGGAAGAACATCTGTGGTCCTGAAGGTCTAGACTGACATTTGTATAAGGAGTTCCTTTGGGTGTTGTCCATTTTATAAAGCAATTAAAATGAGTTTCTTCATGACCACACCAAGCCTCATATATATCTTAGACCATATGGTGAGCATGCTGAGGCTGGACTCATCAGATTGTAAAATTTAATAAGAAGCTATAAATATTTATAATATTATACAACACTGGATTAGTCATCAAGTGGATATTAGGTTTAACCCTTGCTGATGCGGTGTAGCCACATCGATAATGCCGATAACGTGTCATACTGTCATGGAAATCCATGGAAGCTCTATGGTTATCAATCTGAAAGTTCTTACATTGATTTACTAAATTTCTGAATTTTATAGTTTTGTTTAAGTCTCTAGCACAAATTGAAGGCAGTCCATACTAAGGAAGTAGGGGCATTTTAAGGATACTCTTTTATCTTTTTAAACCTGAGATATCCATGGGAATGAGAAGTTAAATTTAACATGACTTTATGACATCTGAAATTAAGATAGTTTACGTACTACTACCGGGTGACATATTAAAATGTATAATTCTACATTGATTTTGAGCACCAAAGTTTATGAACCATTTGCTCATAATATCGTCTTCCTTTGTATAGTTTATATATTTAATCTACTTGTGTTGTCATTTCTCATTCTTCATAACGGGAATATTGTCTTGACTGAAGGTAAAAAGTAGTGTCTATTTACATCTCAACTCAAGTGATCCCATATTAGATGCCCTCAAGTTTAACACTCAAACCCTTTGTGTGACTGAATCCATGGTGTTGTATATGTAGTTCATTCTTTCCATCAATTAAAAGAAGGTAGAGAGTGAATGTCTATTGTTAGAAAGTCCTAGATGACCCATCAATGTAGATGTGAGGAAAGTGACAAGTCAGTATAACAGTTAGGGCTCATTCCCATTACCATATTTTCTTTCCGTTTCCGTTCCGTTTTTTTTTGCGGACTGTTTGCGGAACCATTCATTTCAATGGGTCCGCAAAAAAAAAGGAAGGTACTCTGTGTGCATTCCGTTTCTGTGTGTCCGCCACTCCGTTTTTCTGTTCCGCCAAAAAATAGAACATGTCCTTTCATTGTCCGCATTACAGACAAGGATAGGACTGTTCTATTAGGAGCCAGCTGTTCCGTTCTGCAAAATACGGAATGCACACGGATGTCATCCGTATTTTTTGCGGATCCGTTTTTGCGGACTGCAAAATACATACGGCCGTGTGAATGAGCCCTTAAAGCGAGTTAAAAAAAAGTAGATCCCTACCAAACTCTTTGCACGTAATAGACTTGTGTCAGGTAAATGTGATAGGTGCCACATCAGGTCTCTAAGCATACGTTGACAAAGCAATTAGCCAATGAACTTTAGAAGAAGGTCATTGTATTTACTACACTCTCAAAATGTTCCTGAGAATTTTTTGAAGATCTGTGAGAAGGAGATTTTCATTCTTTTACTTATTTTTTTAGAGCTAAGACACCTTACTACAGCTTTGGGATCCTGATTCATAAAAACGATGCATATTTTAAGTTGTACACAAAGACGGGCTTGACTCTCATGTGGAATAAAGAAGATGCTGTCATGGTGAGTGTCATGCAAAATATAAAGCTCCTTGGCAGATTTGAGGAAGCTGGTTGTGTTTATATATACATTGTCTATATAATTTCCCCCAACCTAAACTGTACTATCATTAACTCATATAGGGAAATTAACACTTTGTTCTGATATTATTTTATAGTTAAGTAAGTCTTGGTTTATGTTTCATCATGATGAATGTTTTCTCTTCTTCTCTTCATAGCTCGAACTGGATCCAAAGTTTAATAACCGTACCTGCGGTCTGTGTGGTGATTACAATGGTGTCCCTCTTTATAATGAATTTGTTTCTGGAAGTAAGTAGTCTGTAAAAATTGGCTACTTTTAGCACTCTAATCTATCTGACCTTGGATGGGCATGATGTGAAATGTAGGAGATTGGGATTTTCCCGTTTGGCCAACACCAACATTATCCTCTGTGAAAAAATTCTGTGAAAAAAGCTTATAACACAGGACACAGAAGAGAGCAGAGCTGTATCAGTGGAGTACCAAAGTGGGCTTGTCTAGGATGTACCATCAATGTCAGACACTGATCACTATTACAAGATACTGCCATTGTATTTCATAAGAATACCAGTTTAACCAAATTGGCAAACAGGACACAGATTATGTTGCTCACTTCTCAGTCCAAATAGCAAGAGGTATGTTACATGGTGTCTTTCTTCTCCTTAGGTATTATATTGAACCCTATACAGTTTGGAAATTTGCAAAACATTCATGACCCAAATGATGTGTGCACAGACAGAGACGAGACTCAGAAAACAGACACTGCACACTGTTCCCAATTTGTAAGTAACTGAATTTGTCTGAGTTTTTAATACTAATTGATCCACCATTTGCACCCAAAAATCTCTTATAAATGTTACTTTGCAAAGAATGTGTAACTATTGTTAATAACACTGTGATATTTCTACCCTTTAGCGCTCTGTGTGTGAACAGCACCTGAAGCATGAGGCATTCTCAGACTGCGAAAGTCTCCTGAACCTGGAAAACTACATCCAGGCCTGCATGCTGGACATGTGCTCCTGTGATCACTCTCAAGACTCCTTCTGCTTGTGTAGTACCATCACTGAGTATTCCCGACAATGCTCTCATGCTGGAGGACGTCCGGGAAACTGGAGAACTGATAACTTCTGTCGTAAGGATTTTAATTCTCCTCACTTACAGAAAATCTGTCACCTCTCCTGACATGACTGTTTTAGTAAATATTATATTCCCCATGGAACAAAAGTTTGGAGCATGTTTACTTTAGATGTGTGTCATACTACTGTTAGGATTTTGGGGGGAGAGAGTGACTTAGTTGACATGAGGAAACTTATAGGTCATACATGCTCCTCTGGAGTTCTGGGAAGAAGGGATGCAAATGAGCTCTTAACAGGCTCTACCTCTGATGCCACCAGATGTAAGGCAGCTATCCTATAAATCAATGTTTGACCCTTTAAAGAGGCCTTGAGACATGACTTGGATAATCAGTAAGCCATCATCTCATCTGCAGACAGCTGTTTCGGGGTCATTGCCCCTCATCAGTGCAGAACAGAGAGTACTAGCTTACTGGCTGAGAGGTCTGTCAGGGTTTGGGTGGTATTATCTCTTCTTGGGGAGAGAGTGCCTTAGTCGGCGTGAGGAGACTTATAGGCCATACATGGTCCCCTGGAATTTTGGGAAGATGTTATTCCTCCTGGAGATGTCAAAAGAGCTTGCTCCTGCACAGTCTGATCTTCTTAGATCTGACTGGACAGTGCCAAATTTATTCATGCACTTCTAGGCGTAACAGAAATAACAAGGGAGCTGTATAACACAGCATTCTAAGTAAAAATGCTCCAAAATTCATAAATCATGAAGAATACAAGTGCATATTAAAACAGAACTGCCAGGTGAAGTGACAACTCCCCTAAAAGCCTTAAATGACTATGAATAAAATATAAAGCATTCACGCAGAAGAGATTGAGGCTCTCACTTATTTCATGCATAATATAAATTGAGATTGATATGTTTTCCAGCTAAACAATGTCCTGCAAATATGATTTATCAAGAAAGTGCCTCGCCTTGCAAGAACTCCTGCTCCCACCTAGAGATACACAGCTTGTGTGAGGAGCATTACATGGATGGCTGCTTCTGTCCTGAAGGTGAGTTATGCAGAAATAATATATAAAACTCCTGCCCAGAATAATAAAGCGAGAGGTTTATTGTACTATACAAACAGAAGAAAACTACAATGAGCATACAGAGAAGTCAGCAGGTGCACATGGTCTACATTTACAACTTCATCCATGGCAGAAAGTTATGTACCTCCTAAACAATTTAACACCTTTCTTGCTGATTACGTAATTTCTTAAGATGCAGCATCTTTATGGCAGTACGTTTTCTGCTTCAGGGCTCCAAAATCCCTGCAGAGACTTAAACGAGGGAATTTATCATGAGGACAATTTATGAAGTCAGTTAATGAGCTGCAAATTTATTAAAAGTCTCATTTAACACTTTTGTCTTCAGTCTTTTATGTCACCCCTCTACTAGAATAAGAGTGCACCTTTTTTGTAAGTTAAAAAGTTGCAATAGCTAATTAACATAGGAAACCACACAAAATTTCTCCACCCACTTCAGCCAGTAGGGGGAGCTTAATGGATACTGAGGGGTAGTATTTTTCAAAGCTTTTATGCCGCAATAGTGGCGTAAAACAGTGTATAATAATGGCTCATGTTATATTTGTGCCATGATTTGGACTTTTAGAGGTTTTTGCCACTTTTCAAAAGTGTTGAGAAAAAGGTTAGGGCTTAGAAGGAGGGTGGGGCTTAGCGCTGCCTGCTGTTTTAATATAACTGTTGTCCAAAACGAATATAGGTTAGAACTCAAGTCTGCCGGTGTAGACTTGAATTTCTGGTGCATGGCAGGGCAGAGATGGAACTAATTTATTAAGAGGCATCTTAATAAACCAATGGAGGGAGGTTAAGATTGGGGTTGGTCTTGTCTTGTAAATTCAAGAAATAGAGTAAAATGACATTTTATAGAATAATAAAATATATTTATTGACTCCTTCCAGGCACTGTACAGGATGATTATACCAATAAGGGCTGTGTACCAGTGAGCCAGTGTCACTGCAAACATCGAGATACTTTATATGCGCCCGGAGAAACCATGCAAAACGACTGCGATGAATGGTAAGGACAGGAATATGAGGGGCTCTCAGATGACCAAGTAGCTATGCTTTCCTCCAACTGGGGCAAAGATTCTGCTTACTACTCTAGCCCTGTTATAACCTGGCCAAAGGAGAGGCTTGTAGGCCCTGCCAGGCCCATGTATCTACGTAAGTAACATACCAATCCACGTCTCTCATGTCTCTTCCCAATATTTTATTCATTTTAGCCACTGTGTAGCAGGAAAATGGAGTTGTACAGATCGGTCTTGCCCAGGAGTTTGCGCCATTGAAGGTGGAGCACATTTCACCAGTTTTGATGGGAAGGCCTACACCTTCCATGGGAACTGTTACTATGTTTTATCAAAGGCAAGAAGCAGTCATTTTAAGTTTTCTATCTATCTATCTATCTATCTATCTATCTATCTATCTATCTATCTATGTATCGTTATCTATCTATGAAAATATAATTGACTTTATGGTTTATTCCTCATTACAGGGCAATACAAATGAATCACATGTAATATTAGGTGAACTGGCACCCTGTAGTTCTTCCGAGAGAGAAACTTGTCTTAAATCTGTTGTATTCCTGACAGACAACAAGCACAATGTAAGTATGATTACCAGTAGACTAGTAGTAATAGTGCTGGCTTTTAAGAAAATGATAAAGTAAAGAATTAAGACTGTAAGTAATCTAAGAAGCCCAATTATCTATCATCTAGGTTGTGATCATCAAAGCAGATGGCACAGTCCTATTCAATGAGCTTAAAATAACCCTGCCTCATCTCACAGGTAAAAATCACAAATATATGTAAAACTTATACAATTATATATTCAGAAAATAAAGAAAACTATGGCTCCGACCATGGGTGAAGGGCATTTGGTGGTGGTCTCAATTTCTCAGTCACTAGGTAACTATCAGGATGTCTCTGTTTCTCCACAGCTAGTTTTTCAGTCCTGCAGCCGTTTGAAAACTATATCATTCTTCACGCTATAAATGGCCTCAAAATGCAGATTCAGCTGTCTCCCACAATGCAGTTATACATTACTATGGAGAAATCTGCCAAGGGACAACTGCAAGGTGAGTTATACCATAGCCAAGACAACACCATTTTGTTTTTCCAATTGGTGTTTTTTAAGCATGCTGCTTATTTTGGATCCAGATAAAAATGCTGAAATGATCTTGACTAAGCTAGGACAAAGTAATGCAAAGTGGTTAATTTTGTACCATATGGAATCCCACAGAAATGACCATGATAGAACATAAATTTGACCTCTGTAATAAAAAAAATGCATGCCAAAATATGATAATTCTAAAGGTTACAATGACTCAACTTCATATTTGTATTTAGCAATATGAATAAATTGTAAAAAAGGGCAACTTAGTTAAGACCTAAATCATATATAATAATTTTATCATGTTATTGCATCACAAATTTAGAGCTTCAAAATGTTGTCTAACAGGTTTTCTAAACATGCGACTATATAGAAGCACAATGTAAAATAACTTATTTTGTGACAACTACCGTAAAAGTTATGGACACCTTTGGGATGCATTTTATAATGAATTGCTTGAAATTTTTTTACTAAAAATAATTTTTATAATTAAGTTTTATTAAAAAGGTTTCATTGTTTGCCTTCTGCAGCCTGCACAGTCCTATTCAGTGACTCAATCAGACAAGTCCTTTGATGGCTCGGACTGTAGCCTCTGGATCTAGGACCCTGTTGTTCCTGAACATGATTATAAGCTGACATCTTTACAACCAAATAAAATAACCATACATTAAAAAATGTTAGTTTAATGAACATTTAGGAGAGCAGAGAGAAGGACTACAGACTCACCAGAGAGTTAATTTGATGGATTTAGCATAGAACAGAAAAAAAAGCCTGCAGTGTATCAGAATACATTGTATGAGAATAAACTGTTGAACATTTCAATAAAACCCAATTACAAAAAATTTAACCAACCCCCCCCCCAGTTTGTAAACAATTCCTTCAAAGGTCTCCATATAGCCTCCACGTCTCTCAGTGTTATCCAGATTTTTACAAATGGTGCATTATCCTTAGAATAGGCCATGTCTGATCACCAACACCCCACTGATGGAAGCTGATGGATGCATAAAAGTGAAATGGATGGGAGCAGTGCTGCAGTAACCAACTCCAGGCACTACACAGTGGACAGAGCAGTGTACTGTAGTTCCAACTCCAACTTCTGGCCTCTAAAAAGCTGGAATCCCCTTTTAGCTCATATAGAATATAGAATAATACTGGCAAATGGCAGAAAAACTTGAGAAAAAAAATCCCAAGAAATGTTTTGTTTTTTAATGGTTCTAGCAGTCTCTTATTTGGATCTCCAAAGTATCAAGTAGGCATGGCATAATATGAACTTACAGTAGAAGTAGAAGGACTTCTAAGAAAACCAAGTCTCTAGATTGCAACATGCAGTAGAAGATGGATGTGGAATTCAACAATCGAAAATGGAGCTTATGCAGATGCCATGGTACACGACATGTTTGCAGGAAACATCTTTCCGGTCCACCTCATGTATACCATGATGTCTGAATAAATTCCACTTTCGATTGTTGAGTTCTGTCTTCTACTGCATGTTGCAATCTAGAGGCTTTCTCTGTGACACTGAGCACCACTGATATCAAAGTAATTGAGTCTCTGTCTGCATAGAAACTTACATATCTGGGTTGAAGAGAGTTTTGCTGCAGCGCCATGTGTTCTTCATTTTTGGATAAGAACTGGTGGAATGTACCCCATTTATATTTCCAGTTTCACATTATTTTTTATTAACGATATTCCAAATGGCCATAACAATTCATTGTCTTGTTTAGGTCTTTGTGGAGACTTTAACTCTAAGGAAGGAGATGACTTTAAAACATCCGGAGGTCTTGTGGAAGCCACAGCATCCGCCTTTGTCAACACATGGAAGGCCCAGGCCAGTTGCCATGACATATCTGACTGGTTGGAGGATCCGTGCAGCCATAGCATTGAGAACAGTAAGAATATATTTCACTGTACATCAAAACATGTCATGATTAAAATTATATCTAAAATCTAAAGTTGTTTTACTAAAGAAATCTACTATAATAAAGACAGGGATACAGAGCATAGTAAAAAAGACAACATTATAGATACCACTGAGTAGTGAACATAGGAAGGACCATCATAGTAGTAATAGTCTGTCAGAAGCTGATGCTGATGCAGCATAGCTTGATTTACGAATGGAAGCAATGAAGATATTGTGAACATAGTTGTATTTTGAAGGATTATAGCATATATAGATCACTTTCTTTTTTTGAATGATGGAGGGGCCCATCTAGGCCTTAAACGCTTAATTCCCTAACAATTAAATAAACAGCTTACACTTAACTACTGAAGTCTCCTTACTTATACAAGCAGTGTGCCGTTCTTGGTTTTCTCTAGTTGGTTTTCTCAGGCATTTTCTTTCACTAGTATGGTATTTAAATTTACTAATGCCTCATTTTTCAGAAAATTACGCAGAATATTGGTGCTCTAACTTGGAAAATGACGAGTCTCCTTTTGCCAAGTGTCATTCTACAATAGATCCTACTGAATATGTAAAGGTTGGTGGCAATTTTGCATGTACAATCTCAAGCGCCTCAGTACTATACAATATTTTTCTATACTATACTCTACTATACTATAATTTTATCTTATTTTTCACCCACAGAGATGTCGCTATGACTCATGTAACTGTAAGGACAGTGAGCACTGTATGTGTGCAGCTCTCTCCTCCTATGTCAGAGCCTGTGCCGCAAAAGGGATCATTCTCTGGGGATGGAAGAAAGGGATCTGTGGTAAGAACGGTTTAATCAGCTAATGATATAGAAATGCTAAAGGAGAGGTGATCCAAAATGAGACCTCTTTCTGATATTTATACCATTGCCTTTTGTGCCTTTTTTCTCCCCTTGTTTGGGTATGTGTCAATGAATGTGTAGGGCGGGAGCATTTTAAAAGTTGACAACCACGAGGAAGTGTAATGACACCATGGTGAAATGGGGCCTTCCCTTTCTACATTCTCCATAAGAGCATAATGACCTTAAAAACAGATTATTTTTAGAGATTTTTTTAACAGTAGTATTCAAGTATACAGTGTCCTACAGTAGAATAAATTATTCACACAATTTTTGTTATTCCTATACAGAAGAAAAAAATTATAAATTATTTCACACAATTTGTGTTATTCCTTTATATTTCTATTATAAATTGACTTGAGACTTGAGACTTGAGTCTCTTGGGAAAATTAAGAACACAATTTGACATTATCTCATGTGCCACTCCATTTGTGAATAAACCAAAGTCTAAAATTCAAAAACATTAAAAGCTTGTTTCATGTTTTATTCTCTACAGAGAAGGACATTTATTCTTGCCCATCTACCCAAGTTTATCTGTACAACTTGACTACGTGCCAACCGACCTGCCAATCCCTGGCAGAGGGAGAAAAGGCTTGTCACACTGTCTTTACACCAGTAGATGGCTGTGGGTGTCCAGATGGACAGTATTTGAATGAGAAGGGCCATTGTGTAGATGTATCTAAATGTTCCTGCTATTACCAAGGCACATATGTGCAGCCATTAGACGTTATCTACAAGCACGATGAGCGCTGGTAAGTGAATTCAAATTGCCTATAAGCTCCGTACACATGACCATATTTTTTGTGGATAGCACACTGATCTACTAATTTCTATGAGGCTATGCACACATGTATTATTTTTTTTTGGATCCATGTGGCCACTCTAGAAATTATAGAATATATCCTAATCTGGTCCATATTGTGGACAAGAATAGTCCTTTTCATTGATGGGAGTGAGGAAAATGTGAAATACACAGGGAAGGTATTGATATCTTGCAAATCTGTTGTTTGTGGATCAAAATATGGTTATAACCAGGTGCATGAAGCCTTAGGCTGGGTGTACATATATCCAGTGTTTCTGAACAGTGGATTCATGCCAGTGCTGGACATGACTGATGTACGGTATATGCATGAGCACCAGTCCCGTAGCCCAAAAACTGCCTGCTATGTTTTCCATTCTGGCACTAGAAAGCATCCAATGTCAAAACTGCGTCACAGATCAGAAACTATCTCATAGACAACCATAGGATCTATTCTGGCATCAGTTTTCCTCTGGCTATTCTGTACTTCCCAGAGAGAAACTGCAATAGATTAATTACAAGTAATGTGTAAGCATGACTCCACATATATTTTACGTCAATGTATTTGCAAGAAATTACACATGAAGTTATTAACAACATATTCTGTTATTTTTTTAAACCAGCTCCTGCCATCATGGGAAACTTCTCTGCACCACACAAGTCAATGAAAGTAAGGAAATATTTTCTATATTATAATTTTAATGCAACTAATAACAGATAGAGATTATTGTGAGCCTTTAAAAAGGACCTGTCACCACTCCTGACACGCCTGTTTTAATAGCTTCATACATTCCCCATGTAATAACAATTCTGGAGCATCTATTCTTATGTCTCTATGTTGTGCCATTCCTTTATTTTTTCCACTAGAAGTTATATATGAATTGCTAACAGTCTGCAGTAAGGGTACAAAGGGGTGGTAACAAGTTGGGGGTGTGAACCTGCACAGACTGACTTTGTCCAATCAGTGCTGCTATTGTCAGACTGTGCAAGTACACACCCCCAACTTGTTACCACCCCTCTGTACCCTTACTGCAGACTGCTAGCAATTCATTCATAACTTCTAGTTGAAATAATAAAGGCACAACATAGAAACATAAGAATGGATGTTTTAGAATTGTTATTACACGGGGAATGCATGAAGCTATGGAAACAGGTATGTCAGGAGAGGTGAAACGTCCTCTTTAACTTTTACAACATCATGCTCTCCCCAGCAGAAGGTGCAGTTAAGTGACATCATTGGTCCTGCTGGGCTGATGGGATCCCTAGCCTGTGTACTCTCCTAGTCAGATTCAATGATATCACTGCATAGTGTGTGCAGCTGGGGGGAACATAGGCCAGAGAATGAGGCCCAGAAAATAGTGGATGATAGACATAGCAGTTGAGTCCAGCTGTTGTATCTGTCATTCTTTACGGTTGGGGTCTCTCCTGCTGATACCCAAACATATAGTATTTATTACTACAGCTACTAAGGCAGTAGTTCAGCCCCTGGTCCGACTGCTATGTGGGTGCAGTTTGGATAACAAATGGTTGAAAAAGACTGCTATGTGAATTAGGCCTTATTAGTAGAGATAAAGGAAGCCCTAGGAACTGTCAATTTTGATCATTCCCCTATTGGGGAATTACAAATTTTCGGACTGTATTCATCTGTTTTAAGACAATGGAGGCTTAAAGGGGTTTCCAAAATGTTTTATGTAACCACCACCCACATTCAGAGTTACCTCAGTACCAAACCCGACTTTGGATTGCTATTTTAAAATGTTTTAAAGACGCAGATATGATTACTGAATTAATTCATCGAAGTCTTGTGCGACTTTGGGTGAGAAGAATTTTGCCTACATGTTCACTCAACACTTATTATAAAAAATAGACTTGTTCATGAGCTGCCATACCAGATGCACACTATGGGCAACCCATTTAAGTAATATGGTATAGATATACTTCATATACTGTATAATACAGACTCGTCCAATGTCTCTTCACAGCTTGTCCTGTTGGAAAAGTCTACTTTGACTGCAACAAGGCCTACTCAGGGGTTTCACGATCTACAGTACATAGAAGCTGCAAGACTCTGGGAGTTGAACACGTATGTTGAGTCTCTCTCTATCATTACTATTATTATTATATTTTATTGTAAAGCAGGTACTGTATAATTATTTTTTTTCTAATATAGTTCCAGACAGAGTGTATCTCAGGATGTGTTTGCCCCAATGGACTTCTTGATGATGGAGCTGGAGGCTGTGTTCCTGAAGACAGGTGTCCTTGTGTCCATAATGAAGACATTTATCCCCATGGATCCCACGTGAAAGTAGACTGCAATACATGGTAATATATCATTTTAATTAACAAACTAATATAACTTTAAATATAACTTTATAAGTGATCTGAAGTATCTCATTATATCACTGGACAATTTGTAAATTCTTAGCATTTGCATACCAGTCATTCAATTGAATGCATTCATTGGAATAGCTTCATCTTTTATTTTACTACAGTATGTGATTTATTATTTCTTAAATGTTCCTATGAACAATGTTACCCATGAACTAAGTATACTGATTTTTGGGGGACCCAGAGTTGAAATACAAATTTGTCCTAGGGTTTTGCTTATAGAGTTAGAAGGCTGGAAAATGGGGAAAACTTTTTTTTAACATGATATTAAAATATTAGGCAAGAAAAGAAGGACTGTAAAAACTGGTGGGAAAGAAAAAGATCTGGAAGACATTAGTTGGAACATTGATGTGTTCAGGATCCTCTGTTGTGAAGTAACATAGTAACATGCTAGTGACCATTTAAATCACTATGAGCACTTTGTAGTCATGTGGTAGGCCTTTCTAAGTAATAGCCTAAGAGGTGGAGGTAAGAACCTCACCAGTGTGGTAAACAGACATTGGTAATTTGTCTTCTGTCACTATTACCACTTTTACTTGGACTAAAGACCCAACTTTCTTCACTTGGGCCCTAAAAGGGGTACTCGCGACTGGATATTTATGACATATACCCAACATATGCTATAAAAGTCCAGTGGCTGCCAATCCATCCTCCTATCTTGAGAGTGCTCCGATTTGCAACTAACATGAATTGAGAGGTGGGTGTATATACTTGGATCTCTCCATTCATTTCTATTGGGTTCCAAAGATAGTTCCTCTTCTGCTACCTAAACCTGCACTTCCCAGACTACGCAATGTACACTGTGCATTGGTAGTCCAAGACACTTCCTATTTGTTCAGCACTGTTCTTGGATAGGTCAGCACTGCTTTCGTGGGCAGCACTGGCCAATCTGAAAGCAGTAGAAACTGTGCATCTGGTAGTCTGAGAAGCGTGGTGGTCATCTTAGGTGGTAGAAGTTAGGCATGTGAATTGGCAGATCCGTGGTTTAATAGGTGAAAATGAGGGTACCAGGCCACTGTACTCTCTGTTCCCCATCTAATGTGAATTTTTTGTTTGGAGCAAGAGGGTCTCTTTAAGCGAATATCTGTCTCATGAAGACAACCCTACAAGGGCATATGGGCATTATAGAGAGTGGTGTCCTAATTGGATCCCACCACTATGAGCTGAAACAGAGAGTGGCTTGTAAGAGCAGCTGCCACAGTGGTGGACTTGACCTATCCATGGCATGAATGACCACTCATTTTCAAGGGAAATGTCTGGACAGGTGGCCACTGGAAATAACAGCTAATTGCAGGGATTTGGAAAATCCAGATCTATGAGGATTAGCTAAATGTTCCACTTTCTTCTTAAAACTGAGACTGTGGTTAATGTATTCTTCATGTAAATATACCAAATATAGTAAAAAAAAAGTTCAAAAAATCTAATTGGATACTTTCACTGTTATAGCTCATGTCAGAGAGGAAGATGGACGTGTACTAATGCTATCTGCTATGGAACATGTATAATCTATGGAAATGGTCATTATATCACATTTGATGAAAAATTTTATGACTTTGATGGAAATTGTGAATTTGTTGCTGCCCAGGTAAGCAAAGCAATTGACATGTAACTATACATAGCAATGTGACTATACATAGCAACGATCTGCTGCAGTGAACACCGAACCAGGTCTCTTTACTCTCTCTACTATTTGTTCATGTCTCTCTAGTATTTGTTCACGTATTATTATGTACTTAGTTTATATGACATTTTGAGATTTCTCATTCACTGATCTTTTCTTATGCCATAACATAATATAAGGTGTTCGTGATAATTCAAAATTCCAACCATAATCCTAGAATGGAGAGCCTTGCTAGCTGAAGGTGGGGTTGTATTTAGTATAGATATTTAAAATAGGTGAGAGATTTTTTTTTATCTGTTAAGTATTTAATACCTATTTTCCTGGAAATAAAAGCATAACTCAGTCTCAAAATATGTGTGCGTGTAGTTATGTATGGAAGAATAGAGTGGAATAAAGGTATGTGAGATCTGAACTGCTGTTGTCAAAGCATGAAAAGAGTAATCTGTAACTATAAGTTCTAAAAAATAATAGATTAAACATTAATAAAAAAAAATAAAACTAAAATAAATATATGTATTTTTCACAACACTTTGGGGACAATTGATTGAAACTGATGTTTTATATATAAATGTCGACGGATTGTCTGAGATAATCAAAGATCTTGGACAAGCCCTGCAATAGCCTACCATAAAAAAATCAATTAGTGTTGTCCATGGCACCGGCCAGGCCCTCCTGCCGCTGCTTGTTTACAAACTGCAGTGGAGACGTGTCATTATAGGGCACATGATCACTGCAGCCAATCACGTTCTTCATTGGTCTAACACCAAGGAAAGTGATTGGGTGCAGCGGTAACAGAGTTGGATTGGTAAACCAGAGTACCAGAGGATGCTCCGGATGGCCCTTTTGACACTCGATAGTTATAATCTATATACTACTTTGCTCTTCATATCGGTTATATAAGTGAATACTGAATTGGCAAAAAAGTTCTTGTAAACTGGTAGGGCATTGCTCTCCCTCTGTTGGTAGCAACTGTGTGTCTCTGTTCTTGGGAGTGGGGGTTACTGAGTTCTAAATATTTGTTGAAGGTAAAAATATTTTAGTGTGAAGTGTTTGCCATCATACTGTCATCTATAATGCAACTTATGTAATTGCAGGATTACTGTGGCCCTAACCACTCTTCAGGCAACTTCAGCATCATCATAGAAAACATCCCATGTGGCACCACCGGCGTTACTTGTTCCAAGTCTATAAAAGTCTTCCTAGGGGTATGTATTTTATATCCAGATTGTTTATGAATGTTGCATTATATTATTAAAGAGACTCATACAGTATATTGATGACCTATCCTCAGGAAGGTCTGATCAATATCATCAATATCTGATCGGTTGGGGTCTTAAACCTAGCATCTCCACCAATTGGCTGTATTTCACCATTACTACACCTGTATTTTTGCTTTAAGGCTTTTACAGAACATGTCTGCTCAACATTGAAGAACTGTTACTTTGTACTGGAGGTCCTCGCCCTTTTTATAGCTAAAGAGACATAGCAGTGGTAAGCCACAGCTTGTCCAGGTTTAGAAAAACATGGCCGTTTTCTTCCAAAAACAGCTCACATCTGTCCACAGGTTTTTTTGTGGTACGCTACAGCAGCTCAGCTCTATTAACTACACAGAGCATGCTGAAATAGCAAACACATCCTATGGATACGTGTCTACAGAAAGCAGCCATGTTTTTGTAATCCTTAGATTATTGATAAGAACAAATGAACCAATCTAGAGAGAAAACGTCAGTATCAGAGCGACATGATAGTATAATGCCATAAACTGTGTGCAAGTAGAAAGCCATATTTACCCCTTTGGTTATATTCTGACACCTTTCAGAAAACTGTACTGAAGTTAGCAGACAAGCACATAGAGGAAACAGCAGGTGAAGGTGCGAAGCATGTGACATATCTGACCCGGGAAGTGGGGATTTACCTGGTTATTGAAGCAAGCAACGGAATTCTTCTGATTTGGGATAGAAAGACCACTATTTTTATTAAAGTGTCACCAGCATACAAGGTAAGTTGATCTTATTCAATATTTAGTTCTTCTCGTAGACTGTAAGCCCTCACAGGCAGTTTGTAACTCGTCTTGTTCATGCTTAGTACAAAATGTCTGATTTATGTATGTACACCGATTATCACATGTACAGCGCCATGGAATAAATGGCACTAGATTTGGAGCTGGTTATAGGAGTAAACAGAGCTCTCAGCATACTTGATATTTTAGAAAAGATTCAGATAAATCTGATTGGCTTATAGTTGAGACAATTGTTACGAGACCAAGATCACATTTGTCTTAGGTTTTATTGTATTGTACTATTGTTCTATAATCTTATTATGATTTCTATTATGATATGTTGATATACCTATTATTTGTGATATATTAAACAATACTTGGGGCAAGCTATATCAGATTATTTATTATATTAAATGCTTTTAGTCATTTCTACTTGTAGAGCCAGTCACTTCAAATATGTTAGAAAAGTTTCATGTTTTTAAATTAAAAATAAAATAGTGTTCAACGGAGGATGTTCAAGAGTAAAGATAACCAATATGTGATTTGTCCTTAGTTATACACATACTTGACACATAGGACTTAAAGGCTATGGACATTTTTGCATTGAATTTTGTTATTGTCCATTTGCTTCTTGAATGCAAATTAAGCCACCTTCTATATAGTCTTCATTAAAAATATTCTACCATTTTGCTTCTGAAGAGTGCGTGGAAATCTATCACCTAGCTGCTGATGCTGCTGAATCTTACATGAAATCTTAGCTCTGCTTTGTCAGCTCTCTCCCTCCTTTCTCTCACTGTTAGGGCTCACGCACACAACTGTATGTATTTTGCAGTCCACAAAACACTGATCCGCTAAAGAAAAATGGACGACATACATGTCACATCCGTGTTGCATCGTTTTTTTGCGGATCCATTGTAAAAATGCTTGTCCTCATATTTTTTTTTTTGCAGTAAGGATAGGCGGACATACAGAAATGCAATACACATTGAGTAATTTCCGTTTTTTTTTTCAGTTCACATTGAAGTGAATGGTTCTGTTTGTGTGCATGAGCCCTTAGAGATAGCAGCATGAGGGTCTCTACATGGTAAATGTGGGAAGAAGGGAGAAGATATAAAGAGGGCAGCTCACACAGGATGTAGATGGGGAGGAAAACACACACAAGGCAGTGACGGCACATTGCAGGGGGAGGGCAGAAACATCCTGGACACACAGATCCAGTATGCATTACTGGAAGAGACATACCCACATGACAAAAGTCTGAAATTAGAAACAGGTTATAAACTGAATATCAGGGGATTTGAAAATTACAGACTGAAGCTTAGTGGAAATTATTTTTACTCAAGGTAACCACTAACATACAGTATGTAAGATCTTGTTTTCCATGTCAAAGGTGTCCTTAGCCTTTCAAATGAAACACAGAAGAAAACTTACCCATAAGCTTTCCTGATAACCACATTTACAGCTTGTCCATATTTTGTCTTTGTTCAGTTTTCACTAACTTGCCGTCTCTTTTTTTTGTTCTAGGGAAAACTTTGTGGTTTATGTGGAAATTTTGATGACAATTCCCAAAACGACTTTAAAACCAGTCATATGTTACAAGTCACTGATGTGCTGGAGTTTGGAAACAGCTGGAAGTTGGATGCCTCCTGTCCTGATGCAACTGAGATCGTCAATCCCTGTAGTCAAAACCCACATCGCCACTCCTGGGCAGAAAAACAGTGCGGTCTTATCAAAAGCCAAGTATTCAAAGTCTGTCATAGCAAGGTAATCAGATTAGACTGGACTGTATGGAAACTCTCAAGTCTGTATCACGGTTTTCTTCTGCCATAATGCAATGACTATAGAGAAGGGCTTTTCAAACTAGGAGTCACTCCTCTATCTCATCATGAGGGGCATCATGATCCTAAGCATCTCAGAGTTAGCAGGAAAGATTCGCTTTCCCAGGACACAATTTTCTGTCCTGGCAATGGAGATCTATTACAGATTACTTGATCCAGATAGACATTCTCTTATGCAACCTAAAGTTAAACGGATATGTTATAAGAAAAGAACCTATTGATCAAATCACTGCTTTATGTTAAACACATTTTAAAGAAATTTTCATGTTATTTTTAATTGACAAATGGCAGTGTCCATATTTAAAAAATACCCATAAAATCCTGCAGTTTTCACAATGGTCACTGGGCCTAACAATAGTAACAAACAGCCGGTCAGCAGCGATTCCACTTCACTTGTCCATGTTGCGCGGGAAGGAACGGACTCCCCGTGTAATAATGTAGTAAATCCCAGTAATTGTGTATTCTTTTCCAAAGTATGCTTTTAATCAATTCTATATATACACAAGTGTATGCAAGGACGCGTTTCGGCAAAACAGTGCCTTTATTGTGATAAAGGCACTGTTTTGCCGAAACGCGTCCTTGCATACACTTGTGTATATGTTGAATTGATTAAAAGCATACTTTGGAAAAGAATACACGATTGCTGGGATTTTCAACATTATTGGGCCTAATAATAGGCACCACTTCTTCTTGATCTGTACAAATCACTTTACTGCAGCTATCTCTGTATCATTACATGCAGGTTTAGAATGACAAATAGCACCCCTGTGTATAGATAACACAGGATCCTTCATTCACAAAAGGTGATTGTCAAAGCTTATCTATTCTTTCCTTGTACAATGACCTCTGCACAGGTCACAGAGCATGCCTAGAAAACTCTCCCATATGGCTCTTGTGACTGCCGAAAAGCAATTCTTTAAATGTTTTCTAAATTCTGTTAAGAACAGATCAGGCAAGATGGCAAAAAAAAAATTGATGATATATTCCCTTCTTGAAGAAGAAGAGGCAGGAGCATGAAGAAGATAACTAGGTATGGACTTTGTGGCTCCTACTGGGAACACATTAGCTGACACTATATTAGGGCACTGTGGCTGACACTGAACATTTTAAATCTCTCTTTTAATAAAAAGGTAGAGCATTGGTGAGTCCCAGGGGAATATTTTGGCTTTTGAGGCCCTGGAAGAAAAAGTTTGAAAAGCCCTGCCTTAGATGAGAATTTCTGACCACTTTAAGTGCAAATGTTGTCATTAGTGGAATTCGAAAATATTTTTGAAAAATTCACAAAAATTGATCTACTTCTTTAAGGTTGATCCAATACCATTTTATGAGGCCTGTGTAAATGATGCCTGCTCATGTGACAGTGGTGGAGACTGTGAATGCTTCTGTACTGCAGTTGCTGCCTATGCTCAAGAGTGTACCAAAGCAGAAGCCTGTGTCTACTGGAGAACTCCAGACATATGCCGTGAGTAATTTATTAACAATTACTTTGAAGACAAAGTATTGTATATATGTAGTATTGGTGGAAAGTTCTTCATGAGTCCCAGTTTGTCCATAGCAAGTAAGACCTTCATGTTGTACATGTTGTACATGTACATGTTGTACATGTTGTATAATACAGCACCCATAAAGGTCTAAGGTGGGCCCATACTGTGCCTCCGATTTCATATGAAAAAACTGTGGCATGTTCCACCCCATACAATACTTAAGAATGATACTGTACAAGTTTTACCTTCAACAGTCTGGCCTAAGAGGTAGCATTGTGATAGTTTCTGTATGACATGTTAGATCACCTGCATATACCGCACACGATTACAACAAATACATACGGTACATATGTGTTGTCCACGTATAACAGCATTTGAGATTTGAAGAACTGAAGGATTTACAGGAAACCTTTTTTTCTTCCACTTTAGCCATATTTTGTGACTATTACAATCCTGAGGATGAATGTGAATGGCATTATCACCCATGCGGCAATAAAGAAATTCAGACATGTCGTTCCATTAATAACGTCTACACAAATGTCACCATTACTTATCTGGAAGGTAAGCATTGTAATAGATTACTGATCACCAATGCCAATTTTGAGAAATGTTTTAGTAATAAAATATATAGGACCTAAGTAGAGATGAGCATATTGATTCTAAATGAACCAAATTAATTCAGGTCAAATCCAAAACTGAATTTTTGGCAACTGAGATTGGGTTTATTTCTCAAATTGGCGTCAGACATTTGTCAGCTCAGAAGACAGCTAAGATGAAGAATGAGGAACATATGACTCTAGGCAGTATGTGTGTATGTGTATACACACCAGCAGACATTTGCCACCAAAAATGAAGATTTTCTGGGATCATTTTTTTTTAAACATAAAAATCCTACAGTGCAGATGTTTGTTACCACCAGTAGCTATGTATTTATCCATAGTTATACATGTTGCTGTCACGTTAAGATTACTTATGCAGGTGTGGTGTTGAGAGCTTGAAATGAGTTAGATACAGTCCCAGGAGACCCCAGAGCATTACACAAAACTTTTCAGGGCAGCTGGAGTATTTTAGATTTGGGTCAAATTTACTACGAGCTGAATCAAATAATCGATTTTGTAGAATTAAACAAATTTGAATTTCAAGAAATTCACTCGTGACTGGTCTTAAGTCTATGCAATTTATATTTCTGTGTAAAATATTAAAGGGGTATTCCAATTTCAGCAAATAAAGCTTGTCCATTATACAATGAAAACTATGCAATTTTCTAATATGCTTTATATATAAATAGCCCATAATTTCAAAAGCTTTGCTTTAGGAATAGCCCTTTAAGGAAAACTTTGTACTATAATAATCATTCTGTCTACACTAGTTATAGTTGAAATAGATTTGACTTGAAATGACCCTGTATTCTGGAGCTCGAAATGATATGTCAATACCTACAGGGGATGTTAATTTGATATTATTTTTCTTGGCTCCTTTTTTCAGCTTAGTTCCTTTAGGACAGAGCTGTTATCGGTGACTATTGTTTAGCTACAGTACATAGAGGGAGTCTGAGACACACCTCCTTTCTCACTGTAACACCCAGATCAGCTGCATTCCCCCAGCATGCAGAGCCTGCTAGAGTGTCTTTGTGCCAGCAAGAGGGAAGTGCAACCAAAGTTCAGGAGACAGTTGGGAAAGGCTTTGGAGCCTGTACAGTGTCAGTAATATGCTGTGGTAGAAAGAAAGTCTGTAATATTTCCTGGACAACAAAATAGTAGAAACAGAGGTATCTACAGACCTAGGTGTGGAAAGCTAGTGTGTCCAGTGTGTCCTGCTCAATCCAGAGAATAAGAACTGTGCAGAAGGCATCAGGCTGAAGTCACATTAGAGACCCAGAGCACTACCTGTATGCAGTAGCAGCCCCATAACAGAGAAGTGGATTATAATAGGGGAGAATATGATATCACTACAAGTACTGGATTAAAACACAAAGTGAGACCAAGTCATTAAGTTAAGGGGAGGCACCCGGTGTTAGGACTGTTGAAGTGTATCATATAGAAGAATATTTACTGTCTTGTATTGCTATGGATGTCCTTGAAAAGTGACTATTGTTTCTAGAGACTGTACACATACAGAAGTTTAACCCTTTCAGCCCCAGAGTTTTTTTTGGTTTTGCGTTTTCGTTTTGCGCTCCCTGCCTTGATACAGCCATAATTTTTTTATTTTTCTGTTCACATAGCTGTATGATGGCTTGTTTTTTGCGGGACAAGTTGTATTTTCCAACGCCACCATTTAACATTGCATATGGTTTAGTGGGAAGCGGGAAAAAAATTCCAAATCGGGTGAAATTGCACGGTGCTCGATGTGCGTTAAAACTGACCAGTTACTTTCATTCTACTGGTCAGTACAAATCCGGCAATACCTAATATGTATAGTTTTTCTTGCATTTTGATAGTGATAAAAAAATTATAAAGTTGGACATTTTTTTTTCAGTTCTTGACCCCTATAACTTTTTGGTATTTATGTGTACGGAGCTGTATGGGGGCTCATCTTTTGCGGGGTGATCTGAACTTTTTATTGATACCATTCTGGGTTGTGTATGACTTTTTGATCGCTTTTTATTTAATGTAAAAAAAATGGTGAATTGGCCATTTTGACGCTTTTTTCCGTTTTGCTTTTTACCGTATGGGAAATATTTTTTTTTTAATTTTTATAATATGGGTGTTTTCGCACACGGCGATACCCATGATGTGTATTTTTTAATTTTTTTAATACTTTTATTTTTATTTTCGGGAAAGGGGGTTGATTTGAACTTTTACCTTTTTTTTTTTTTTTAAACTTTATTTATTTTTACACTTTTTATAGTTCCCATAGGGAACTATAACTAGCAATAATTTGATTGCTTATATCATAGACTCCAATACACTTGCATTGGAGTCTATGATGATTTTAGTGCTTTCCTATGGAGCCCTATTACAGGCAAGGGAAATCCTATGCAGCAGCCTCCTGTCATTTACTATGACAGGGGCTGCTGCAGGCACGCTTCTGCTCCTCTGATCACCACACGGGGGAGCCGGAGCAACACCGGAAGCGCACGGTCAGGCTTGTCCGCGGAACCCGAGGGGTTAAATGTCCGCGATCGCCATTACTGCCGGTAGCAGACTTTAGCTGCGGGTGCCTGCTAGTGGGATATGCAGGTCACCCGCGGCCATCACGCCCGCTCCGTGCAGGAGCGAACGCCATCTTTAAACACGCGCCCAGCGCCGTACTAGTACACCGCCGGGCGTGAAGGGGTTAAGAGGTATTCAAGTTGTGTGCTGGTTTCACCTTTTGGAGGGTACTATCTCTCTTTGAGGAGAGAGTGTCTTAGTCGGCGTCAGGAGACCTATAGGCCATACATGCTCTTCTAGAATTCTGGGAGGAAAGGGATGAAAATGGGCTCTTAACAAGGTCTGCCTTTAATGCCACCAGATATCCTATAAGTCAATGTTCATGACTCGGATATTAAATAAGCTAGCACCTCATCTGCAGACAACTGTTTCAGGGTGATTGCCCCTCATCAGTGCAGAGCAGAAAGTATTGGCTTAACTGGGTGAGAGGTCAAGTCAGGATTTGGGGTGTACTATCTCTCCTTGGGGAGAGAGCGCTTTAATTAGCCATGAGGAGACTCTCTCCTCTGGAATTCTGGGAAGAAAGGGATGCAAAACACCTGTCATGCTATGTGTTGTATTATACTGTAATTCAATAATGAACTGCAAACTGCATCACCTGCCTTAGTGTCATTGTCACCATCATCCACTTGCAACGTTACCTCATTATTAGTTCAGGCTGCTATAGAGGTTGATGGGCATGAGCAGCAGGTTCAACCAATGATCATACAAGGAGTGGGTCTCAGACTACCTCAGACTAGGCACTGTAGCTAAACTGTAGACACAAATGAACGCTAGGCTGAAGGTAATGGAGCTGAGCTGAAAAACAGCCAAGATCAGAGGATAATGAACAGCAAGTAATCATCCCTGCAGATACTGACCTACAAAACTTTTCTGAGCTTTTGACTTAGGAGTCATTTTAATTGCGATTGTACTGATTTTTACATTTGTATGTTGAACCTTTTTACCATCTATGTTTTTCAGGCTGTTACCCTAGTTGTCCAGAGGACAGGCCTATATTTGACGAGTCAAACAGAATATGCGTAACCAAGGAGGATTGTGGCTGTTACATTAACAATACTCACTATGACAATGATGAACCTGTGCCTTCTACTAAACCATGCTATACTTGGTAAGAATCACTACTGTCTGCAAGTAGGCAGCCCTTCAAGGTGTTCTTCAGGCTACAATATCGATGACCGATCCTCAGGATAGGTCATCAATATCAGATCAGTAAACGTCTGAGAAATGCACACCCACTGATCAGCTGTTTTGGGCTGCAGCGGTGCTGGGTGGTATACGGTTTATATTGATGAAGGCAAACAGCGCCATACACTGTGTTGTGGCAGTGCTGGGGTACTGTAGCTTATTTTCCTTTCAAATAAAAGACAGGTGAACTTCAGTATGTCAGTGCAAGAAACCCCTCAGTGTATGGAGCCTTCTACTTCCCCTTCTGCCAGTGCCATGGCAGACTGAAAGAGCTGATCGGTAGGGATGTTGGATTTTGTACCCCCTACTAATCTGCTATCTTAAGGATAGGTCATCAATGATAGGACAACAATGTAACAATATATTTCTTTTCTGTTTCAGTGTCTGCACCCCGGAAGCAACAGTTGAGTGTGTCTACAATCAATCAGGTAGATTCACTATTATTATGACAGAGGAATTTGTTTGCACATTTTTTATTTTTATTTTATGAGGGCGCTATTGAATTTTAAGAAATTTAAGGGTAGTTAGAAATTACAGGCAGAGTTATGAATATACAGCAGAACCTCAAAATAGATCAACACAACCAGCTCTCTAATTATCAGGTGGATACAAAATGAGACTATATATTATATGTACATTTATTTTACTCACTTATATAGCGTTGACATATTCTACAGAACTTTACAGGCATTATCATTGGTTTCTGTCTCCTGTGGAGCTTAAAATTCATTATTCACACAGTCAGTGTTTGGTCAGTGATTTCCATCAGTGGTTTTGGCTCATAATCACTGATGGAAATCACTGACCAAACACTGACTGCGTGAATAAGGCATAGGCGTAAGTTCCCTATCAGAATAAAGGGGTGCACCGCTAATGAGGCCAGGTGAGGCAATTGCCTCAGGGAGTACCAGGCAGGGGCAAGAGGGGGCAGCGGAAGGGCCATGGGCAATGAGAGCTTTTATTGTGGTAAAGGGTTTAGGGGGAGAACATACAAACTCCATGCAGAGGGTGCACTAGCAGGAGAGCAACTTCTTACGTGAGCTCCTGCCCTGTGTTTGATCCTCTCAGCTCTGCCAATAGGCTGCATACCACATCAGTGTAGGCAACTAGCAGAGAGCGCAGGCCAGGAGCTCACATAAGACATAACTTTCCTGCTTGTGCCTGCTCTGGTAAAGCCTACATAGCCCATGTATGCCAGGCTTTATGGAGCAACGCTGGTACAGGCAGGAGCAGGGGCGTAGCTATAGGGGGTGCAGAGGTAGCAGTTGCTACCAGGCCCAGGAGCCTGAGGGGGCCCAAAGACCCTTGTTAGGCTAGTTTTACACTAGCATTTCCTTTTTCCGCTATTGAGCTCCGTCATAGGGGCTCAATACCGGAAAAAAACGCTTCAGTTTTGCCCCCATTCATTGTCAATGGGGACAAAACTGAATGGAAGAGAACAGAATGCTCCTAAATGCATTCTGTTCAGTTCACTTGCGTCTCCAGACCGGAGAGTAAACTGCAACATGCTGCGGTTTGCTCTCCGTCCTGGGGATCCGCACCAAGACATCTTATACAGAGTACAGATTCCCCTGAGGCCAAAGCATCTTTGCTCCTGCCCAGGAGTGTAGCCGAACGGATCCGTCCCCATTGACTTGCATTGGGGGTCATGACGGATCCGTTCGGCTACGCCCCTGGGCAGGAGCAAAGATGCTTTGGCCTCAGGGGAATCTGTACTCTGTATAAGACTATGGATTCTAAAGATAAATAGGCACAAGAACTTCAGCTGCTTATTTTGCATGGAAATTATTTTTAGCACATTTAGAATACGATTTAATAAAGTTTAGTTTAAAGTTTAGGTACACTTTAAAAAGATGGGGCTGTATAAAAACTTACGGCAATACATAATGTTGTCAGTTCCCTGTTTTTGCAAAAACCTCAGGGTTTTGGTGGGGGGCAGGGGCTTTCTAACTAAATAGCCCCCCCCCAAAGCTAGAATGATTGGGTTAAAGGGATTTTCCCGGAGGTTTTTTTTATTTTTATTGATGACCTATCCTCTAAATTGGTCAATATCAGTATGTGATGTGTTGGGGTCTGGGACCCCCGCCAATCAGCTGTGTGAGAAGGCACCGGTGCTCGCAGTAGTGCCACGGTCTTCTCCAGCTTTTCCTTGGCCATATGAGCTCACCTTTATTGGTTACATGACCTAGGCACAGCTCAGCCCCATTGAAGGGGATGGGGCTGAGCGCTATACCAAACACAATGTACGAGAGAAGGCCGTGGCACTACCTCGAGCAACAATGCTTTCTTATACAACTGATCGGCGGGGGTCCTGGGTATTGGACACCCACTGATTAGATACTGATGATCTATCCAGAGGATAGGTCATCAGTAAAAAACTCCTGGAGAACCCCTTTAAGCTGGAAGGTGAATGTGAGGTATTATCACTTATAATGACTTTATTTCGGGGATACTAATGGCGATTAAGGAAATGCCGAACATAAAAGTACAGCCAATATGTTACTTTGTATGAATTCACCAACTGTCGAAAGACTGAGTGACGTCTTCTATGCGATACTATCTCCATTACAATGTAGTAAAGTGTGATTTCCTGGTACAGTTTTCAGTAACTGACTTTGAACACTTCGGTTGCAGCATGTTTCTGTATGATCAATGGGACAAGATATGAAGAAGGTGAAATCATAACCACAGAAGAACATGCTGGAGTTTGTATTGAAAGACGATGTGAAAATGGGACAGAAAAAGTATATGTTACAGTCTGTGCTACTACAGTACCTACTACCACATCAATCACTACTGTTACTACTACTCCTATTGTATCCACCACGACAGGTACTACTTTTATTTAGCTGTCTGTTATAACAAAACTGTCACTCCACTGTTAAAGGGATTATCCCATGATTAATGTGAAAAAAGAAAATCAGAACCAGCCCTGCACCTCACATGGATCCAGAGAGCTCCACATTCATTGCCCCAATTGTTCTCCTAGATTTATTTCAAGCTCAGGGTCATGTCCTTTCTCAGGGGCATAGAGGGTGTGTCCTTTCTATTGTAGCTAGTAGCAGATGAAGGATGGAATTGAGCATGTGCTTCTATCTCACTGAGCAGGGCAGGGAAATTAGAAAAACCGTGAACAGCAGGTGGCGCTATACAGATACATTTTACTGAATAACTCAGTGGCTATGATACATTTTTAATTACATGTAATTGCAAAAGTATTCAGATCCAGGTGCTGGTTTGAAAACTGTAAAATATTTTTAAGGGGGACAACCCCTTTAAGACCAAGTAGAACATTAGACATAGGAGTTTGGGGAAGTAGGCACATTGTACATCTATTTCTTTACTACAAAGCCTTTTCACAGCCATATGCATAAATGTTTTATATGTTTTAACATATCCCTGATATGATATTTTGTATGATCTGAACTTTGCACCACCACAACATTTAAAATAACACAAATATTTCTATTTTCAGTCATCATCACGACTCCTGTGACAACAACAAGCCCTCCATCTACAAGTAAGTACCTACTACTGCTCAGACACTGATGCCTTATGTCTAGCATATGCCATCAATGTCAGATGAGTGCATGTCTCACCGCTCCTATCTCCAGAACAGGGCCCCTGAAGGAGAGCACACTGTGCATGAGTGGCATGATCTCCATTTACAGCTATTGGAGTTTCAAAAATAGCTGAGAGAGCGCACCGAGTTAATTTCGGGAGTCCCATAACTGTGAATGAAGAGCACACCACACATGTATGGCCACCTGTCGACTTACCGCTATAGGACTGATGCAAAGCCAGCGCTCACCTATTTTGGGAACTTCTGTAGCGGTAAACAGAGGCTGGTCGCGAATGGTTGGCTGTTCTTCCTTCACTTTGGGGTGCCTGTTCTGGAGATAGAAGCAGGTCCCCGAGGTTAGATCCTCAACTATCTGATGTTGATGGCATATGCTAGAGATATGCATTCAATGTCTGAGATGGGAATACCTCTTTAAGCAACTATTACAGTACAACCCATCAAGGTTCTACTTTACTAAAATTAAATGATTAAATATTTTTGTTTGTTTTTGAAGGAATACTAAACCCAGAGATGAATGATAAAAGTAAATAAGAAATATAGTTGCCCTTTTTGTCTTCCTCTGGATCAACTTGCAGGATAACAGGCTGAACTAGATGGACATATGTCTTTTTTCGGCCTAATAAACTATGTTACTATGTTAATGTTTGTAAATCTGCAGCACCTAATAATTAATACATAATACATACATAATTAATACATAGTAATAATTATTACATAATCCTGACACAAACAGTCTTATAAAGTCCCGTACCGAAGACAGCTTAACCCTCCTGATCTGCTCCTTCTTCAGGTTGGACCAACTGAAGGGGCAGAGCTTATGAAAGAGAGAAGGCTTACTACATGTCCTACTGTATACAGGGCACAGCTGTAGACAGGACAGAGATGGGAGGCTCCTGCTTCAGCCACATCTCCTATAGTTTGTCACAGGACTGTGAGGAGGAGCAGGAGGAGGAGGGTTTGAATGAGTTCTTGGAAGAAAGAAATATTTCTTCATATCTTTCTCAGTTTTGACTATAATATAAGCCAAATTAGGATAAGGGTAAAGGATGAGATGAAAGGGGAGTGCTGGGGTATTTTTTGTGTGTTTTCTATGTTAAAGTCTCTTTTAAAAGGGTTTTCCAGGATTTTACTACTGATGGCTTAAATGGGGCTTAGCTGCTCCTAGGCCATGTGACTGATGAATGTGACGTCACTGGCCTAGGAAAAGCTGAGAGAAGCCCGCGGCACTCATGGGAGTGCCGGTGCCTTCTCCAACAGCTGATCGGCGGGGGCCCTGTGTGTCGGACCCCCACCGATCATATACTGATGACCTATCCTGAGGATAGCTCATCAGTAGTAAAATCCCAGAAAACCCCTTTAATAAATAATCTCTTAATAATATAAAAATGAGTTTCTGTCTGTCTGTCTGTCTGTCTGTTCTCTATGCGCGACCAAACTACTGGACCAATTTTCACCAAATTCGGCACACAGGTACATCAGGTGTCCGGGAAGGTTTTAGACCAGGTCTCATCTCTCTAGGACGTACCGTTCCTGAGATATTCCCAAAATATGATCTCCATTAGCCAACATTACAACTGGGACCTTTGGTTTTAAACTCCAATTGCCATTCTCTGCAAAGGCGAACACAGGGAGGGCAGGTTTCCATAACAACCAGGTAATTATCAGCAGCTGAGGATCTCATCCATTTCTATTCACTGACACTGTTAAAGGTATTCCGGTTACCATAAATATAACTTATGTTTTTTTCTATTACTACAGTTCAGTAGTAATAAAAGATGTTTTCCTCCACTGCTGCCTATTGCGTGGGCTCATAAATAAGCATGGTATTGACCTTTAATTCAGGCCACCCTAAAAGAAGTACTTAAAACCCTTGCCCCAGGTCTCACTAAGCCACACCCCCAACTCTGTCAGGCCACACCCCCTTTCACTCCGCAGCCAACAGAGATTGAAAAAATAAAGGTAAAAAATCAACTTCTGTCAGCTGCAGGGATGGGTGGGAGGTTGACTTTCTTTCTGCAACAACACACACAAACATTAAATAAAATAGATTAAATACACCCATGCGAAGCGTCTTGCTAATCCACGCCCCCGACTCTGTCAGGTCACGCCCCCTCCCACTCCGCAGCCAATGGGAATTTAAAAAATGAAGGTAAAAATAAACTTCTGTTTGCTGCAGGGGTGGGAGGGTGAATTTTTCTCTGCAACGACACTCAAAAATTTTAGATGAAATAGACTGATTATAGACTACAACCGTTCGAAGCCTTTTGCTAAGCCACGCCCCGTCTCTGTCAGGCCACGCCCCCTCTCACTCCGCAGCCATTCTGCAACGACACACAGAAACATTAAATGAAATAGATTAAATGCACCTATGCGAAGTGCTTTGCTAAGCCACGCCCCGACTCTGTAAGGCCACGCCCCCTGCCACTCCGCAGCCAACAGGGATTGAAAAAATAAAGGTAAAAATCAACTTCTGTCAGCTGCAGGGATGGGTGGGAGGTTGACTTTCTTTCTGCAACGACACACAGAAACATTAAGTGAAATAGATTAAATACACCCATGTGAAGTTTCTTGCTAATCCACGCCCCCGACTCTGTCAGGTTACGCCCCCTCCCACTCCGCAGCCAACGGGGATTGAAAAAATAAAGGTAAAAATAAACTTCTGTTTGCTGCAGGGGTGGGAGGGTGAATTTCTCTCTGCAACAACACACAAAAATTTTAGATAAAATAGACTAATTATAGACTACAACTGTTCGAATCGTCTTGCTAAGTCACGCCCCCAACTCTGTCAGACTATGCCCCCTCCCACTCTGCAGCCATTCTGCAACGACACACAGAAACATTAAATGAAATAGATTAAATCACCTATGTGAAGCGCTTTGATAAGCCACACCCCCAACTCTGTCAGGTCACGCCCCCTCCTACTCCGCAGCCAACAGGGATTGAAAAAATGAAGGGAAAAATAAACTTCTGTCAGCTGCAGGGGTGGGAGGGTGAATTTCTCTCTGCAATGACACACAAAATTTTAGATGAAATAGACTAATTTCAGACTACAACCGTTCGAAGCATCTTGATAATCCACACCCCCAACTCTGCCAGGCCACGCCCCCTCCCACTCCGCAGGCAACGGGGATTGAAAAAATCAGCTGCAGGGGTGGGAGGGTGAATTTCTCTCTGCAACGACACACAAAAATCGTAGATGAAATTGACTAATTTTAGACTACGACCATTCAGTACTAATAAAAGATGTTTTTTTCCACTGCTACCCATTGCGGGTCCCCATAAATTAACATGTCATCGACCTGTAATTCATGCCACTCTGACCCCCGCCCCAGAACTCGCGAAACCACGCTCCAACTCTGTCAGGCCACGCCCCCTCCCACTCCGCAGCCAACGGGGATTGAAAAAATGAAGGTAAAAATCAACTTCTGTCAGCTGCAGGGGTGGGAGGGAAGTTGGATTTCTTTCTGCAACAACATACAGAAACATTAAATGAAACAGATTAAATATACCCGTGCAAAGCAATGTTTTCTTCCACTGTTACCCATGGCGTGTCCTCATAAATTACCATGGCATTGACCTGTAATTCTGGCCACCATCAAAAGAAGGACTTAAAACCCCGCCCCAGGTCTTGCAACGTCACGCCCCCGACTCAGTCAGGCCATGACCCCTCCCGCTCCGCAGCCAATGGAGATTGAACAATTGAAGGTAAAAATCAACATCTGACAGCTGCAGGGATGGGAGGGAGGATGACTTTCTCTCTGCAACGACACACAGAAACATTAAATGAAATAGATTAAATATACCCGCGCAAAGCAATGTTTTCTTCCACTGCTACCCATTGTGTTTCCTCAAATTACCATGGCATTAACCTATAATTCAGGCCACCCTGAAATGAAGGACTTAACCCCCCCCGTGTCCCATTAAACCACACCCCCTCCCACTCCGCAGCCAATAGGGATTGAAAAAATGAAGGTAAAAATCAATTTCTGTCAGCTGCATTGACTTTTTCTCTGCAACGACACACAGAAACATTAAATAAATAGATGAAATATACCCAGGCGAAGCCGGGTCTTTCTGCTAGTAATAAATAAATAATAAAATAAACACTTCTGTAGTCAAACAGGACTGTAAGCACCCTGGCCACTCCAAGCACATTGGTACATTGGTATGTACAGTGCACGTAGCTCTACCTTGTTTGCCCGCTCGGCCTGAAGAACTCTGCTGCTCCATCATTCTGTTGATTGTAGTGGTTCTGGAGATTGGAACACCACCAATTACCACACATGTAGAAGTCAGAATGGAATTTTATGGCAAATTGGCCTTTGTTGTTCAGTTTTGTTATTGGTCTTCTGAAGGAATCAGGTTTTACCAGTATCAAAGGTTGAAGTTAAAGGGCTTATATCTTTTTTCAACCCAGTGACTAATTAACTTGTCATCCTTTTCCTATGATGTTATTGGCACATATAGATTTATCTCACCAAACATTTTTCAAAATGATTGTACATATTGTATATGATTTGTTTACCTCTCTTTTTTACAGCTTGTGTTCTTCAAAAAGTTTGCGATTGGACCGAATGGTTTGATGTCAGCAAACCAGGAGATGATATTGGTAGCGGTGATTATGAAACATATGATGAGATAAGAAAGCATCACAAAGTCTGTGACGTCCCAGAGCAGATTCAATGCAGAGCAGTAAATGCACCTGATGTCAGCTTGGATGAATTGAACCAGGTTGTATATTGCAATGTATCATATGGACTCATATGTAGGAACAGCGAGCAGAGCACAGGGAGCAGCCTTTGGCAAAAGTGCTTCAATTATGAGATCACAGTATACTGTTGTGAAGAAATATGTGTTCATTCCACAACGCCAGCTACCACAACATCCACTACCACTACTACTACAACGACAACTTCACCAACGACAACTCCACCAACAACTTCACCAACGACAACTCCACCAACAACTTCACCAACGACAACTCCACCAACAACTTCACCAACGACAACTCCACCAACAACTTCACCAACAACAACTCCACCAACAACTTCACTAACAACAACTCCGCCATCAACAACTTCACCTACGACAACACCGACAACAACTTCAACAGTTACTACTACAACAGGAACAACAGGTGAGAAATATTGACAAAACATTTATATAATTCAAAAATATAAAAGTTCTTGATTAAAATGGTTAAATAACGTACAGTCACAGTCCACATAGGGAAAAAGCAAAGGGGATGAGTAATGCATTAAAAGGATACTTTCTAATGTATGTGTATTAAATACTTGTTGAACAATATACATTATACTGATACCAAGTAGAGAGAAGCTTCATTCAATGAACTTGGTGCAATAAGCAATATGTACATGGTATAATATGTAGATTATCTGACCAATTAAGCCTAATGTTAAAAGAAGGTCCCCCCAAAAGAAATAAAGCAATAAAAAAAAAAAAATCGGTATATAAGATAGCCCATTGTTGACAACCTTCTATCAGTCACGCCTTTTCCGCAGATTTTCCCCATTGACTTCAAAATCCACAATAAAATCAGTCTATTTAAAGGGTAACTAAGTTTTAGAGTTTCTCACAAATTAACTCCTGCTTTACTGGGGACAGTGTGAGGATCCATTCCAGCCTTTCCCAGTGCTCTGGTCTATCTTCCCCAGTGTTCTACTCCTGCATCCAGTAGTTCTCCTTAAGCCTGGGGGTTGTGTCCTAATGCAGGCAGTCTGCCAGTACTATACTGCTCTATCCTTTATTTTCCATACTACTAGGTCAATCACCAGTGAGCCCTATTCAAATCTTAGAATCCTAATAGAAAGGGGGGAAATAATTGCAGGTCATATAAGACAGTTTATGGGGGGAGAGTTTATGAGAGAAAAGATCCAGAGCACAAGGACACATTGATTATAGCACAGACTTCATAAATGAATTCTAATATGACTAAAGTAAGAAATACACTTACTATGTACCGGAATGAAGATGTGGCTGTCATAAACAGAACATGGCAGTCTAAGACACTGATCATTTAGTACTGTTCAAGCTGGATGGGGAAGGGGCCTCTGCACTGAGCTCAGATGCACACTAAGCTCTGGAGCCCGCCAGTGAAGAAAGACACAACCACTTTCTTCAGTCTGTCTGGGCTACTAAGGACAGGATTCACCTAGTAACTGTGAGTGGACAGTAAAATTGCTAGAGGGGAGAACCCTAGTGGTAGAAATTTCAAAATTGTTTTTAAGGTGAATAATATGAAAATGTTTAATCAAAGTGCTTTACAGATTTGTTCAGGTTCACATAGAGTTGTTTGAAAAGTTAGATCCCATTTATGAAATTTTTTGTTGCAGATTTTGCTGTAGGTTACTTACAGATCCGCAAAAAAAATCTGCAATGGTAGACCTTTGAGTTTTGTCTTCTTTTGAGATTCCACATCAAATTACACTATACATTGTAAATTTATCTTGCAGATTTTCCTTGCAGATCTGCAGCAAATCCAAACAGGGTGAATTTCCTTTATAGTTCTACTACTATGAAATTCTGTAAAAAAAAACAAAAAACATATTTAACATATTTATTGCTTAGCGTTTGCACAATTTCCTCCATATCCTATCTAACGCAGTATGATTTATATATGATAGTTAGCTAATTGATGATGGAGTAGAGGGGTTTGATTCTTTTAGAAACTGTACAGTGAAAGAGACTGGGAATAGGAACAACCTTTTTTTTTTTTTTTCACAAATGTCAACAATATTTAAAGAAATTATCTACTATTTACATTCAGCAATATCCAAATTTTAAGTGTTCAAATCGGAAAAAAAAATAAAGAAGCAAATAAATAAAAAAAAATAAAAATAAAGTTAAAAAAGTACTTATAAAATAATATAAATAATATAAAAACAAATTAAATTGACCACTATAAATTTGAAACCAATGAGGTGTAACCTTTAGTCGTTTAGAAATGTTTTTGGATTCAGTCGAATATTTAATAATTTCACCATAAAAATGTGTCCTGATTTCTGCAGTTCATACCCCCTGTGACCAAATTTGCTCATGGTCACAATGGTTTGATGTAAGCTATCCTAAATATGTACCCAATGGAGGAGATTTTGAGACCTATGAGAACATCAAGAATGCTGGCTTGGAAGTGTGTGAGGGGGATATGAAACCAGAGAACATTTCCTGCAGAGCAACGAAATTCCCAGATATGCCACTAGAAGACCTGGGACAGCTGGTGACCTGTGATGTCTCCACTGGCCTCATCTGTTACAACAAAGATCAAACAGGGTTCATGCCTGTGTGCTACAACTATGAGATCAGTGTGTACTGCTGCCGACCTGATTGTACAACTACAGCTTCTACAAGTACAACACCAACAACCACCACTACAACTACAACTCCAACTACAACAACTGAGACCACATCTACAATCTCAGGTAAAGGATCACTTTGTTTGTAATATCCAATAAAATGTAATGCATAAAGTTCTGTAGCAAAGATGTATGCATTGGGGCAACTTATTAAGCTAAATGCCTCACAGTTTTTGCTCAATTCAGCCCAAGAAAACCGACCCAGATGCTTTGCCTCACATTTATTTTATGCACCTTCCCTGACAAAGAGATTTGGTTCAGTTGGTAAGGGCATGGCTTAAATGTGTGGCAAAATTACACCAAAAAGGTATGCCAATTTAATCATCCAGCTTGATTTGGTTAATTTTTAGTCAAGTTTATACATTCTTAATCCTAGACAAGGCTAATAAATCCTCCCCATTGTTTCAAGTTATTATAAATGCTGAAAAAGCTGCAGCTGCAATAAAACCAGGGGTGGATTGGCCATAGACCTTACAGGGAATTTTCCGGATTTAGCCCCGACTACAAAATGGGGCCACTTTTAGTATTTTTTTCCACTTTAAGTTCTCAGTCCGCCCCTGAATAAAACATAATTGTGTGTACATAAAGGGATGTACCTAAGGCATAGGTGGCACCATGCCCATCTGCTACCTCTTTTGGGATATATCACCATTACACCCATACATTGGGGAAGGAAGGACTGAGGCTTGTTTCCCTTGTGGACAGCATTTCTCCATTCTGATTCCCCATTTTAAGAACCCAAAACGTATAATAGATGATCTATAGCAGATACTTGTATGTAATGTGCATGTTTCCTGTTATTCTGTTCAATATAATAACTCCAATATACTAGAACAGTAAGTTACATTAGGATAGGTAATCAGAATCAGATTGGCAGGAGCAGAGCTGCAATAACCAGGTGCGGCCACTGCACAGTGGATGGAGCTATGCAGTTCAGGTGCCTGGTTCTAGTACCACTTCTCATGCAAACAGCTGAATAGTAGAGGTGCCAAAATTGAGACCCTGATGATCTGATTTGATGACATAACATCAGTAGGTAAATCAGTTTTTTTAATGTGGTGGGAGTTGGGTGCTGTGCAGATTGTTACATTACAGTGTTGAAGTGTCGGTCAATATCTCTTTAATTTGCATTAATAATCTTCAGCATCACTCACTTATTATTAATATTCTAAATGCACAGAGTCTACAACTTCAGAGCCCACATCAACTTCAACAACAACAACAACAACAACAACAACAACTACAAGCCCCACTACTACCAGTGTGACCACAACTTTACCGACAACAGTCACCACCACAGAGTGTACAACTGAAGCAACTGAAGAGACAACTCCAACTCCAACTCCAAAATTAAGTAAGCAACACTTGACGGGCACAACTTTCTGTTTTGTGAGTTTTCTATAAGAAAAAAGAAAAACAGTATTGAAAGAAAAGTTAAATCAGCTCACAAGATATAAAATGCTAAGCATTACACAGGGCTCATTCAAATCTTTGCAAATGCTCTTTGTAAACATTCTAAACTCAGGCCAAGAGATGAGGATCCTTAACCTGAGGACTACCGCTACTATAAACTGGGTTTTCTAACCTGGACAACCCCTTTAAAAAAGAAATATGGAAATACATTATCTTGAATAAAAAATACAAAATACAAACACAAAAAAATATCCATGAAAACCTGTACATTCCTGCAAAGAAAATTAAACTTCTCGTGTTTAGAGAATATAGTACAGTACATATAGTATGGATTCAACTGCTAATGGTCAGGTAATGAAGTTGACAACTTAAACATGGAAGGAAGTAGTATCATACAAATCCAGGAAAGAAACAAAAAAAGCCATCTCGAAGTCAACATTAATTCAAAAATAT
Organism: Rhinella marina; assembly: GCA_900303285.1. Lineage (NCBI taxonomy): Eukaryota > Metazoa > Chordata > Amphibia > Anura > Bufonidae > Rhinella > Rhinella marina. Next base: position 9,556 of record ONZH01022558.1, on the reverse strand, counting down.
ACCTTTCTACTGTAGGTTTTTTGGTAACTTTAATATGGATGACTTAAAGCACTGACTAGGACTAAGGACTAGCTATCAACCTGTCACATTTTTGTCCGTTGATCATATGATGACCATCCTCTATGTAAACATGTATTGTCAAATCTAATTATTTAGTTTAATACATGTTTTATACAGTATAAAGCAGTGTTTCCAGATCTCTTCTAGTCAAGCACCCTCTAGTGATAACACATTCTAACTCAGGGGTAGGCAGCCTCCGGCACTCCAGCTGTGGTGAAACTACAACTCCCAGCATGTATACTTCCTCTACTCTTCTCAGAACTCTATAGACATGAATGGAGCATGCTGGGAATTGTAGTTTCACAACAGCTGGAGTGCCGAAGGTTGCTGACCCCTGTTCTAACTAAATACCCTAAAGAAGTGATCAGTGATAAGGTTCTGTTCAACTAGTGTCAGTTGATCCACATTGCAGGTTCTGTCATAAGTGACAGGAAGAATAGCACAGCATGCAGCACTGTTTTATTAAAATGACAGCATGATGAAACCCCAACAGACCATTTGAAAGCAATTGAACCAGTTGGAGTGCTGTTGGTATTTTCTGTATCATGGATCTGGCATTGCATCATGGTTTCCAGATCAGACCTCCTCAATAACGATACAGATTCACTTCCTACTGACCCAAGCCTAGCCTATATAGACCTAAGGCATGAAAGATAGAACCCCTAGAATAGAGACCCCAGACCTTTTTTGTACAAGTCTCCCTATTCAGATACCAATAACAAAGTGTCAGTCAGACACGAAACTCATAGCATGTGCTGGCCAGAATATACAGCTTCAACAAAACCAGATCCTCACCTGTACAGGATAGGAAGAGTATGATGATGATGATGGTGGCAGCAGCAGGCCACTCACAGCAGTAGCAGGTGCAGAGCATTCACAGTATTGATGAGAGCAGACAGGCTTTAAGGTCGAAATATCATAAATGCAAGACTTGTGTCCCATTCCCCTAGAAGACTTGTCTGGTCAAGATCTGCAGATTAACTTAAAAATACATTTCTTAACAATCATTACCTTGCACAATGGCATCTAAGACAGTCTCATTGCAATTTTCCGTGAAGAAATAAGGGAAAAGGGACTCCAAGAATGAGGGTCTACAATATTTGTGTTCAACTTTGCTAGTGACCCATACACTGTAAAGAAAAAACTCTAAAGCTCGGCTTACATCTGTCGCCTGCCACAAGTAGCGGACCCCACCTGCTCTCTGCCGCTAATGCCTGCACTATTTTGTTTGTAAAGCCAAGGCATTACCATGAAAATTGTATTTTCAATGGCATGCAGCAGTGGTAGTGTGTAATCCTAGGCTAAGTTGTTTCCTAGAAATCATATTAATTGAATTTACAGTACTTGATAAATGTTATATAACATGTTTTACTTTTATCTAGCAACTACTGACTGTGATCCTGATTGCAAGTGGTCAAAATGGTTTGATGTGAGTTATCCTAAATATGAACCCAATGGAGGAGATTTTGAGACCTACGAAAACATCATCGCTGATGGCTTGAAAGTGTGTGATGAGGATAAGAAACCAGAGAACATTTCTTGCAGAGCACAAAAATTCCCAGATATGACACTAGAAGAGCTGGGACAGACACTGACATGTGATGCCTCCACTGGCCTCATCTGTTACAACAAGGATCAAACAGGGTTCATGCCTGTGTGCTACAACTATGAGATCAGTGTGCACTGCTGCCGACCTTTACCTGATTATTGTACAACTACACCCTCTAAAACCACTACTCCATCTACAACAACTACTACTCAAAGTACTACTACTAAAATCACAACTACCACAGAGACACCAACTCCCACCACTACATCTGTAACCACAACACCAACAACCACAACAACTGAAAGTACAACTCCTACCACTACAGAGACCACATCAACACCTTTAACCACAACACCAACAACCACAACTGAAAGTACAACACACACCACTACAGAGACCACAACAACATCTGAAACCACAACACCAACAACCACAACAACTGAAAGTACAACTCCCACCACTACAGAGACCACAACAACATCTGTAACCACAACACCAACAACCACCACCACAAGTGAAAGTACAACTCCCAGCTCTACAGTAACCACAACAACATCTTTAACCACAACACCAACAACCACAACAACTGAAAGTACAACACACACCACTACAGAGACCACAACAACATCTGAAACCACAACCCCAACTACCACAACAACTGAAAGTACAACTCCCACCACTACAGAGACCACAACAACATCTGTAACCACAACACCAACAACCACCACCACAAGTGAAAGTACAACTCCCAGCTCTACAGTAACCACAACAACATCTTTAACCACAACACCTACAACCACCACCACAAGTGAAAGTACAACACACACCACTACAGAGACCACAACATCAACAACCACAACACCAACAACCACAACAACTGAAAGTACAACTCCCACCACTACAGAGACCACAACAACATCACTAACTACAACACCAACCACCACCACTACCACAAGTGAAAGTACAACTCCTGGCACTACAGTAACCACAACAACATCTTTAACCACAACGCCAACAACCACAACAACTGAAAGTACAACTCCCACCACTACAGAGACCACAACAACATCTGAAACCACAACACCTACAACCACCACCACAACTGAAAGTACAACACACACTACTACAGAGACCACAACAACATCTGTAACCACAACGCCAACAACCACAACAACTGAAAGTACAACTCCCACCACTACAGAGACTACAACAACATCTGAAACCACAACACCAACAACAACAACTGTCACTACAACTGAAAGTACAACAACTACAAAGTTCACTACAACTTCAGGTGAGAAACATTTTAAAATATTATAATATGAAATGCTTGATATAAATGGTAAAAGAGATTGAGATTAAATTGAATTGGAGGGCTGACTAGACATGGTTCAAAACAAACAAACTAAAAAAAACTTAACAAAAGGCTTTTATTCCAGTGTCCCCATTCCAGTGCTGAGGTTCTTGTCTCTGGCGGCTCCTGTACCTAACAGCCCATTAGTAATGACGTGCCTTATACATGTGAATATTGGTGGAACGTGACCACTGCCGGCCAATCAATTGCCTTGGTAGTGATATGTCACAAACACCACATGCCTACTGAGCCCTAAAAATCTGAATGCCCAAATGTTTGTTTATTAAACCCTGTCCAATCAGCCTTTAAACTGAATTGGTAAACAGACAACCCCTTAAATCAAAGGGGTTATCCCATGAATAATGTGTATAATGAAAATCTGACATCATATAGTACATGACAACCTCTTTCTAACAAGCTAGAACCAGCCCTGTACCTCACATGGATCCAGAGATCTCCACATTCATTGCTCTGCTAGATTTATATCAAGCTGGCAGCTCAAGGGGAGTGTATTTTCTGCTACAGCTAAGGAGGCGTGTCTCAGCTCTCCCTATCACAGCTCAGGAGGCGTGTCTCAGCTCTCCCTCTCACAGCTCAGGGGGCAGTTGAAGGATGAAACTGAGCATGTGCGACCAGTGAGCAGGACTAAGAAATTAAGTGGCACTATACAGATACATTTTATAGAAAAACTCAGTGGCTATACAAAATTGTTAATTACATGCAATTACAAAAGTATTCAGATCCAGGTGCTGGTTTGAAAATTATAGAATATTTTTTGTGGGGCAACCCCTTTAAGATACATTGCTTTGCATACTTAACTTAAGGCAAACAAGCAAAACACATAAAGGACAATTCAGAAAAAAAGCATACTTTATAAAAAGATGTGGAATATGTGCATTGATTGCATTACAGTATAAACCATATCTAGAAAACATATTTATATAAAATAATGAGACCTGGTTATAAAAATGTCTCACTTGAGTAACTAAAAGAAGTATATTATAAGAACATAACAAAGTAGGATCAGGTATGCAAAGACACACACACAAAAAAAAACACATTTTTTTTTTCCAAATAGATGCATTATAGAGTACAGTTTATCGCACTTGCAAAGACTGAATTTGTCCATCAGAGAACAGGTGTCAAAAATAGTATATGCTATGCCAATATGTTATTTCAGGTCTATCTAACATGCATTCAATGTATATTTCCTGTGAATTTGCAATTAGTATTTGGGAACACATATAGAGCACATTACCTGTTTATATCAGTATAGTTAAACACTACAATATACATTGCTTTCCATTTTATTCTTTTCTATTATCTACAATTTACTATCTACTGCCTATATTCATCAATATCCACATTTTAGATGTTCAAATATTAACATTTGCAATTAATACTAAGACTTTTTTGACTCCACTATAAGGAACTTATACTGTAGATATCTTTTTTATATTTATTATAATATTTATTGACAATAAAATATTTTCTGACTCCTGTAGGAAGTTGTGATCCATATTGCACATGGTCACCATGGTTTGATGTGAGTTATCCAAAATATGAACCCAATGGAGGAGATTTTGAGACCTATGAGAACATCACGAATGCTGGCTTGGAAGTGTGTGATGGGGGTGTGAAACCAGAGAACATTTCCTGCAGAGCAGTGAAGTTCCCTGATGTGACACTAGAAGAGCTGGGACAGACATTGACCTGTGATGTCTCCACTGGCCTCATCTGTTACAACAAGGATCAAACAGGGTTCGTGCCTGTGTGCTACAACTATGAGATCAGTGTGTACTGCTGCCGACTTTACCTGATTACTGTACATCACCAACCACCACTACTACAACTACAACCTCAGGTAACGTTTATTTATATATAGGAATTGCACATGAAGTAAAGCATTGTTGTGCATTCAGTAATGTACATATATCATCGGTGTCATCATAACTAAAATTAAAATGGAGCCCCTCTACCGCTCCTGGAAGTTGGTGCTTATTCTTCTTGTGAACACTGTTTTTTGATATACACTCACCGGCCACTTTATTAGGTACACCTGTCCAACTGCTCGTTAACACTTAATTTCTAATCAGCCAATCACATGGCGGCAACTCAGTGCATTTAGGCATGTAGACATGGTCAAGACAATCTCCTGCAGTTCAAACCGAGCATCAGTATGGGGAAGAAAGGTGATTTGAGTGCCTTTGAACGTGGCATGGTTGTTGGTGCCAGAAGGGCTGGTCTGAGTATTTGAGAAACTGCTTATCTACTGGGATTTTCACGCACAACCATCTCTAGGGTTTACAGAGAATGGTCCGAAAAAGAAAAAACATCCAGTAAGCGGCAGTTCTGTGGGCGGAAATGCCTTGTTGATGCCAGAGGTCAGAGGAGAATGGGCAGACTGGTTCGAGCTGATAGAAAGGCAACAGTGACTCAAATTGCCACCCGTTACAACCAAGGTAGGCAGAAGAGCATCTCTGAACGCACAGTACGTCGAACTTTGAGGCAGATGGGCTACAGCAGCAGAAGACCACACCGGGTGCCACTCCTTTCAGCTAAGAACAGGAAACTGAGGCTACAATTTGCACAAGCTCATCGAAATTGGACAGTAGAACATTGGAAAAACGTTGCCTGGTCTGATGAGTCTCGATTTCTGCTGCGACATTCGGATGGTAGGGTCAGAATTTGGCATCAACAACATGAAAGCATGGATCCATCCTGCCTTGTATCAACGGTTCAAGCTGGTGGTGGTGGTGTCATGGTGTGGGGAATATTTTCTTGGCACTCTTTGGGCCCCTTGGTACCAATTGAGCATCGTTGCAACGCCACAGCCTACCTGAGTATTGTTGCTGACCATGTCCATCCCTTTATGACCACAATGTACCCAACATCTGATGGCTACTTTCAGCAGGATAATGCGCCATGTCAAAAAGCTGGAATCATCTCAGACTGGTTTCTTGAACATGACAATGAGTTCACTGTACTCAAATGGCCTCCACAGTCACCAGATCTCAATCCAATAGAGCATCTTTGGGATGTGGTGGAACGGGAGATTCGCATCATGGATGTGCAGCCAACAAATCTGCGGCAACTGTGTGATGCCATCATGTCAATATGGACCAAAATCTCTGAGGAATGCTTCCAGCACCTTGTTGAATCTATGCCACGAAGAATTGAGGCAGTTCTGAAGGCAAAAGGGGGTCCAACCCGTTACTAGCATGGTGTACCTAATAAAGTGGCCGGTGAGTGTATGTGTAGATAGAACATACACTTGTGTGTAATGTCTATAATCTCACTATTATTTGTCCTATAACTCCAGTATAACAGAACAATAAGTAAGGTACAGTTCATTTTTTTCTTCACATCAAATGTTTTCTGGGATTTAAATATCGATCACTGTTCCACAGGATAGGTCATCAACTCCCAGCACCCTACTAATCAACTGTTTTGTGTGATATTCTTGGTCTGTGATATTTTATCAATCAGTCATTTGTGTAGCTCAGACTCATTCACGTGAAAACACCTGAGCTACAGTATGAAGCACGGCTACTATACAATGTAAGGCTTGGTGTAGTATTAAAGGGGTTATCCTATGATTAAAGAGGCTCTGTCACTAGGTTGTAACCTATGTATTTAAATACATAGGTTACAAGGCCTAGTGACAACTTTTAAAATCATACCTTTCATGCAGAGTTCTGCGCAGCGGTCGCATAGAAATTTAAACTTTAAAAAGTATGCAAATGAGCCATCGGAGCACCGGGGGGCGGCCTCTTTCCTCTGGAGCACCGCTCCTTCACCGCCCCCCCCCCCGGGCCCGAGGCACGTCCCCTGTCTCTAATCACGCCCCTTTCTGTATTTGATAGACACCGCTAGACTGGTAAGTCTAGTGCTGAACTCTCGCGCATGCGCCCTAAAATTTTCCCGGCGCATGCGCAGTAGCGCTTGCAGTGTCTACACTGCAAGCGCTGTCATCTCTTCTGCGCACGCGCCGTCACTCCCGGGACTAGCGAAGTGACGGAGCGTGCGCAGAAGAGAAGACAGCGCTTGCAGTGTAGACACTGCAAGCGCTACTGCGCATGCGCCGGGAAAATTTTAGGGCGCATGCGCGAGAGTTCAGCGCTAGACTTACCAGTCTAGCGCTGTCTGTCAAATACAGAAATGGGCGTGATTAGAGACAGGGAACGTGCCTCGGGCCCGGGGGGGCGGTGAAGGAGCGGTGCTCCAGAGGAAAGAGGCCGCCCCCCGGTGCTCCAATGGCTCATTTGCATACTTTTTAAAGTTTAAATTTCTACGCGACCGCTGCGCAGAACTCTGCATGAAAGGTATGATTTTAAAAGTTGTCACTAGACCTTGTAACCTATGTATCTAAATACATAGGTTACAACCTAGTGACAGAGCCTCTTTAATGTAAAAAATGAAAATCAGACATCATATAGAACATGACAATCTCTATCTAACAAACCTAGAACCAGCCCTCTACCTCATTTGGATCCAGAGATTGCATTTGTTGCGCAAATTATTCTGCTAGATTTTTTTTCCTGCAATTCTTTTTATTGAAAGATGGAACTGAGCATGTGTTTCAATCTCAGTGAGCAGGACAGAGAAATCAGAGAAAGAGCAAACAGCAGGTGGTGCTGTACAGATAGTTTGATTGAATAACTCAGTAGCTATCATACATTTTACTTACATGCAGTTATGAAGGTATCCAGATCCAGGTGCTGATTTGAAAACTGTTGAATATTATTTGTATGATAACCCCTGCAGATTCTGCAGTACTCATATGCCTTGCCCAGGAACCCACCAAATATTGATGAGAAACAAATGTTTAATATTTAAGTTCAAGAAAACCCTTTAATAATGTTCAGTGTCACCCCACTTACTGTTAAGACCTTGCTTCTAAACACACAGAGTCTACAACTCCAACTCCCAGCGTGACTACAACAAAGAGCACAACTACAAGCCCCACTACAACTAGTGTGACCACAACTTTACCACCAACAGTCACCACCACAATTTGTACAACTGAAGAAACTCAAGAGACAACTCCAAGTCCAAGTCCAAGTTCCAGTAAGTACAATTTAACACATCATGTCACTTTAAAGGGTCAAGTGTTCAGTGTTAGGCTACTTTCACACTAGCGGCAGCCCGGATCCGGCAGGTGAAGGGTACCACCGGATCGGGGCTGCCGCACGGACACGTGTGGGGCTGGAACCGCGCTCCGGCCCCACACATGTCGCACAGTACATATACACATACACACACACAAAAACACATACAAATACACATACATACTTACATGCTCCCGGCAGGTCTCCACAGCACAGTACAGGAGCAGGACGGCGCTCACATAGGATGATTCCCCACAGCGCCCTCTGCTGGGCGCCGGGTGGAATCATCCTATGTTTGCTCCGTCCTGCTCCTCCTGCGCTATGGTGACCTGCCAGCAGCATGTAAGTATGTATGTGTATTTGTATGTATATATGTCTGTGTATGTTTATGTATATGTCTGTATGTGTGTATGTCTGTATATCTGTATGTCTGTATGTGTGTATGTCTGTATGTCTGTATGTGTGTATGTGACGGATCCGTTCACCATTGTATCACACCAAACGGATCCGTCCCCATTGACTTTAATTGGGGGTCATTCCGGATCCGTCTTGGTGCGGATGCCTGGACCGGAGAATAAACCGCAGCATGCTGCGTTTTTCTCTCCGGTCTAAAGATGGAACGGAATGCTTCTAGGAGCATTCCGTTGTCTTCAGTTCAGTTTTGCCCCAATTGACAATGAATGGGGACAAAACTGAAGCGTTTTATTCTGGTATTGAGCCCCTATGACGAAACTCAATACCGGAATTATAACGCGAGTGTGAAAGTAGCCTTAAGTGTTCATGTCACTTTAAAGAGTGTTCAGGAAACTTTTTATACGTCACAGAGACAAGGGTTTTGATTGATGACGGAGTGCTGAAATCCCCCACTGATGGGTAGAGATGGATACACATTTTCATAATTCCAATTATTTTTATGCATTTGTATAGTCCCTTTTTAAAACTATTCACTGATTCACAGTTCTCACAGTGAAGAATCCTTGACACCTCTGGAGAGTGAACTTTTTCTTTTCCAGAGAGAGGAAGTACCCCCTTGTCTTTTGAGGGGATTTTACATGGAACAGCTTTTCAGCATATTATTTGTACGGACCATTAATATATTTGTATAGGGAGCCTTTCACCTGTTTTTAACCTAAATAACTAACAGCACTGCCCCACAGAAGATTGTAGACACACCCCAGATATACCTGTGTGCACTGTGTGTCTGTATTACATGTTACATCCCTGACATACCTGTGTGCACTGTGTGTCTGTATTACATGTCACATCCCAGACATACCTGTGTGCACTGTTTGTGTATTACATGTCACATCCCAGACATACCTGTGTGCACTGTGTGTCTGTATTACATGTAACATCCCAGACATACCTGTGTGCACTGTGTGTCTGTATTACATGTCACATCCCAGACATACCTGTGTGCACTGTGTGTCTGTATTATATGTCACATCCCAGACATACCTGTGTGCACTGTGTGTGTGTATT